>JACMII010000035.1:53336-64336 GCA_014805405.1 Bunonema sp. RGD898 | reverse complement strand
GAGCAGGCGATCTGGATGTGAGCCACGTTTGTGCCCGCCCTCGATATCACTTCCTTGGCCTGTGACAGAACGGCTTCGAGTGGAGAAAATCACACCCACATCTTTGTCGTCGGCGCCGGCCTCCGCGTACACCACGACCACCTGGTCCAGTTTGCCCGCGACGCCGCCCACCGAGCGAAGCACCGTCATCTGAAGCTCGCCAGTTCCGAGAAAGACGAGACTGACTGACTGACCGGGATCTTGGACTTGGCCTCGACGATGGCGTAGACGGTCGAGGCGCGGAACAGCAGGCTGTCCGAGCACTTGACCTTCAGAGCCATCCTGAAGAGCGTGCATTGCATCGTCGTCGAAAGCCATTCTACCGCTTATCCGTGTTGTTGATGATAGTGACCGTCTGCGTCTGGGCCTCCTTGATCGAGAAGCGCAGCTCGATCGGGTCCACTGATAGAGCCGGAAGTTTCTGGCCACCCTCGTCGACCGGAGACTTCTGCGGTACCTTCCCAGCAGCATTCTTTTCGGGGGACTTGCCAACTTCATCCTGAGCCTGTTTTCACATTTGCAAACGAAAAGATCGAGTCGCCGCCCCCACCAACCTTGGTCTCCTGGTACGACACGCAGGTGAAGTCCTCGGGTGGCCGTTCGTTCTTCGCGCCACTAAACGAATGAATGCAGCCGATGAGCAATGGAAAACTGACCCTAGAGACACCTTGCCATCCGACTCCGGTCTCTCGATCTCGTCGACTTTGGGTTTGGGCTCATCGAGTTTCGACTTGATCTTCACTTCGCCGTCCTTCTTCTGCTCTCCCTGCTTAGTAGGCTCCTCTCTCTTCGGCTCTTCCTTCTTCATAGCTGGAGCTGCGACCTTGGGCGGTTCTTTCTCGGTAGGCTCCGCCTTTTTCGTTGATCCCGGTTTCTTGGCGTCGGGAATCGGCTTCGTGGCCGCTGCTGCTGTCATGGTTGCCGCTTCTTTGGTTGCGAGCGGCGGTGCCGTAGCTTTCTTCTTCTTCATGCATCCGACCAGGAGGAGCACGCTCGAGATGAGAATGGCGAGCGGCAGAAACAGGGTCGAGTGCAGCGGGTCCATGATGATCTCCAACACGCGTGTCGCTTCACAGAGTAGTGATCTCGGCAGTGCGGTGGCGAGAGTGAGTTGACGATAGCGCGTATGCAAATGTGCCAACACCTCTCGCATTTACATAGCGGTAGTCCGTGCGCTTCATGCTCCGTTCTCGCCCGAGCGTTTTCCTGCTGCCACGTTCACGTCGTCCGCAGCAGTCCACAGCAATCCGCAGCGATGGCGCGCAAGAAAGAGGTCGGTCCTGGTGGTTGGTTGCTCCTCATTCCCATCGTCCTTGTCGTTCAAGTATCCCCTGTATCGTGTCTTTCCATTTGCCAAATCCAGTCTGCTTTCCGTACGCGAACACTGCGCTGCGTCCATATCTTCATTGTGCATCCACTCACACTGCTCTGATCCCCTCCGCTGTCATCGTCGTATCGTTTATCCGCATTCCGCTGCTGCTGCCCACCCATAAACAGCACTAAAGACACTCGTCGAACTGTGTCCAGTTACTGCACAGTTGAACACATTGAGCTCCAATCATTCGCATGCTGGTTTGATAAAGCGCTCTTGAAATGGCGTCGTTTATTCGCCCGCGCATCGCTCTCAATTCTCGAGTAGGCGTGTGTTGGGGGAAGTGATGCGCTTATGTGAAGAAGAAGATAATGGTTAAGCGTGTACCCGATGTGAGGAATGATGAGGGGGTGCGAGACGGATATTACTGGACGAGTCGACATCCCTTCTCGGACTTGAGCAGCACCGTGTGAATGCCGGGAACGGCGGCCGACGGGTCGGATGCTGTTGGTTTGTGATTGATTGATTGACCGAATCGCTCTGCGCTCGGATTACGGTTCGGCGAGCTGTAGTTGACCGGCGACATGAGTCGTTGCTCGTTGACGGGCGTTGGCACGGCCGAATCCACGCCCGACATGTCCAGCTCCATGGCGTTCGCGTCGTAGCTCTGTCTCTGCAACGAGGACGAACTGATCGAAGACGGGGCGGGACGACGTGCCAGAGAGCCGCCCTCCGAGGAGCGTCCATTGATTTTGGACGACGACCGAAGAGTGCCGGCCGATCCGTTGTCGACGCTGCTCGGGGCACGACCAATCGAAGACGCGGCGCTCGACGACTGGAAGAGGTAGTCGGGCAACGAGTCTAACGCGTCCAGCAGCTCCTGTGATGAGAGGGAGGCATTGAGTCGAAAGAGCAGGGGAGGAGGACGTGTGCGTGCCTGTTTGGTGCGGCCGTGGAATCGGACGAGTTGCACGATTTCGCGATGGAAGTCGTCCTGCATGAGCACCTGCTCGGCCACTGCAATCCGACATGTCTGCTCTGCCTCGACATCCCCCTCCTCCTCCACCATACTCTGATCGGCGAGCGCGGCCGAGATGGCCGACGCGGATGGCGAGTAGTGCCGCGGTGGCGGCTCCATGAGATGCGCGTCTGCCGAGGGCGGCTTCACCTTACACGTCACGACGGCAATCCGCATGGCCGTGAAGCGAATGGTTTGCATGGCATCCACGTCGCCGGAATGCGTCACATTGCTGGAGATGTTGCGCGACCCTCCCTCCAGATTGCTTTCCACATCCTGCAAGGTGCCGTCTAGACGCGGCAGCAGTCAAGAGGGTTACCGCCGAGTCAGAGAACTGGCTGAGCACGTCCGAGATGCGCACCAGCTGGTAGTTGCAGTTCAGGATGTACTCGATCTGGGGAGCAGCCATTCTCATTCCCACTCCCTCGCTGTCAAACCTTCTCGGCGGCGGCAATGTCGCGGAGATAGTCGCGCAGACACTTGGCCTGCAGCCGTTTCAGATCCAACGGCTCCAGGTGGATGGGCTCCGTGCTCGCGCCGTGCGCAGCCGATCGCAGCTGCGAAATCATCGACTAGTCGTGTGAGCGCGCGATACCGTAAAGCAAATGGTGCCGCCGGTGACGAACGAGAGCCGCATGATCAGCGTGGACTGGTAGTTGTTCAGGATCTGCGTCACCTGGTCAAACTCCAGGAACCCGAGCAGCAGGCCGCTGTCCCACAGTACACGCACGTTGTTACGGTTGTCCTAGTCACACATTTGGCTAGAAAGATTACGACCACGGCGGGAGTGGCACCTGGAAGATCTGCAGCAACTCGAGCATTCCTCGCCAGACGCTGAACCGTACGTTCGTGTTGCCGCACTCGTAGCGCAGATGCGGACACAGCATGTTCTTGAAGGTCACCACCTCTGAGTCGGTAGCCGATAAGAAGGGGGAATAACGCGAGAGAGATACGCTGCTGTCCGTTGGCTCGTCGTGCGGTCGGCTCCCCGCTGTGGCAATCCATGCACTGCAACTTGTACTGCAGCAGCTCAAAGTCCGCGTCCACGAGCGAGCGCTGGACGCCGGCATGGACGCGGAAGTGCTGCATGTAGAGCAGCTTGAACTGGTCCCATGCCATTCCTGTGCGCACATGTGCATGTTTGTCAATCGTCTCATCTCCTCGTGCAACAACGACGACCGGCCAACCAACCTCCGTCGTGCCAGCGCAGCATGAGATCGTCGAGTCGCCGGTTGCCGTACAGCCAGAAACAGGTGGCCGTGTAGGAGTTGAACATGCGCTGCACTTGACAGTCCTGGGAGTAGTGTCGTGAAGCACACACGATCACTCCAAAAGACCTGGTTCCGGCGTGTGGCGATCGTGAATGGGAGAGAGAGCGTGTGCGCGGTGGCGAACATGCCGGACGGCGAGAAGAGCGTGGCGCGGATGTGGAAGTAGAAGATCGGGCGCTTGCCGCTCGACGACTTGGCGTCCAAGAGCGCGATCGCACTCGGCGAGAGATCCTGCAACGCACCATGCAATGCGATCGCGCGTCGTCCGTCACTACCCACCTGGAAGGAGTTGTTGTTCGAGTGCTGGCGAGTGCCGGACTTCTGTCGCGTGGTGCACAGGAGATGCGGATAGTTCGCCGCCCAGTAGCGGTTCTTCACGTGATAGATCTGAGAGACGGCGTGTGACCCCTCTCGTTTTCAGTGCGCTGCCAGACAACGAACCGGATAGATGACGACCGACTCCTTGCTGTTGACGTCCGACTTTTTGTGCGACGCCGCTCCGCTGCCATTGCTCGCGCCGCTCGTCTGATCTAGAGAGTGCGGTGATGATGAGACAGGTTTCTGGCTGGCACCTTGTGCGGCAGCTTGCTGTGCCTGCGCGTTGGCTCGTTTCGTGCCGGACGTCGGCTTCATGGCGAGAAGTGCGGCCGACGGAGCGACGCCGATCGGCGACGGCTGCTGTAGCATCTTCTGGCGACGCAGCTCCGACTGAAATCCATACACTGTGACTGGTCTGGCACAGCGCCAAGGGCGACCTGAATGTGCTCGGCGGTCTCCTCGCTGACGACCTGCATCTCAAAGTCCTTGAAGGGAATGCTGCGCGCCAACGCTCCACAGTTCATGGCGAATCTGAAAGCGGTGGGGTGGAGAGAGAGGATCAACCCGGAGAGCGTCGCTCTGTTACAGATTGTTGGTGACGAGAATGGCGGACGAGCTCGGCTCGACGCAGAGCACGCAGTCGGTCATGAGCAGTTCGAGTGCCGCGAAGACGGCGTCCGAGAGCGGGGCCAACGGGTCGGTCTCGAACATCTTCTTGTTGATCATGAGATCGTAGCGGAAGCCCTGGATGCGAGCCGCCAGCACGGCCAACGACTGCGTCATGTGCGAGTAGAACGAGACGAGCGCCCGCACCGGCTCGTCGATCATCTCGCAGAACTCGGCCATGCGGGCGACCTGAATCCGAGGGAATCGAGGGGAGACGGTGAAAGGGAAAGAGAGAGGGGCGGACCTGAGCGCCTCGAACATCCTGCCACAGGCGAACACTGTTCACGTTGCAATAGGCCTACAGTGCGAGATTGAGAACATTGGCTCTCGTACTCCACCTTGAATCGCTCGAGCAGCGGACATAGAGCCTGCTGGCCGAATTGCTGAATGTCGGCTCGGAACTCGAGCACCTAAACGAGAGGGCGATGAGCCGAGAGGGCGGGGCGTGACGCTACCTTTTCGGGGGTCTGCACGTCCTGTGAGTGTCTGTAGAGTCGATGCAGCTGACGCACGACCTCGCTCAGCTCGCTCATCAGCTCGCACGTCGCCTCGTCGCGTCGATCCAACGGTCGGTACTCGCCCGCGACGCTGCACTCCGTGCCATCTCCTCAACCGCGGAGAGGGTCTCTCGCTCACCTCGAGTAGTTGACGAGCTCGATCAGCGCCTGGTTGAGTCGCGAGAAGATGGCTCGGTCCTCGGTCGACATGGTCTGTCTGTGCTCGGTCGTGAGCTGCACGTTCGCGGTCGGAATCCAGTCCCGATTCTGGCCCAGCAGACAGTTCTGCAGCCGACTCGTGATCGTCAGCACGTTCCACGTCAACATCGTCCACTCCTCGAACAGGTCCTGAGCAAGCCCGCCGTATAGCTGTCTATCATCATTGGTGACTCGCCTGGTTGCACTCGTCCGCGGTGCATGCCTTCAGATTGGAGATGCGTGCATCCACTTCGGTCAGGATCTTACAGATCATGCTCTTCACCTGCAACCACACGGCGAGGGATGAGAAAGAGGGAGATGGGTGGTACCTTGGAGGTGCGCACTTCGTCCGAGTCCGTGATGGGCGGATCATAGTGGCGTTGCACTTTGTGCCAGGTGCAGAGCAGATCATAGAGCAACTTCTGGAAGTGCTCGTTCGACAGCATCCTCCCGGTGCTGCGATCGCTCGTCGTCGTCGTAGCTACTGTCTCTCGCCCTGTCGGCCGAGAAGGAGAAGCGGAGCAGCACGAGGACTAGTTGCGAAACGACGAGGGACCAATCTGCACCATCATCATCACCACCATTAAGGGAGATGATCTTGGAGTGTTTGCCTCGCCGCTTCACCCCGCGGATATGTTGGTCGCGTTACCTGCAAGAGCAAAGAAGGAGGAAGAGGAGAAGGAGGAGGAGGAGGAAGATGGACAGGAGGAGGGGGCAGCAACAACAACAACGATTGGCGGGCAAAGGGAAGGGGCCCGCAACAGCGCAGATAGGGGTCGAAGATAGTAGTCTCGTTGCAGGGAGCGCACTGTCATCGATCTGTGCGAGGAGAGGGAAAGAGGGAGACGACCGTCACCACAACTGCCTGTCTCTCTTGCCTCTGACCGACCCCGTCGCCGCCGCTGCTGCTGCTGCTGCTGCTGCTGTTGTCGCCATCACGGCGGGGGAGCAGGAAGGGAGGAGTCTCCCCGGGTGGAGGAGCTCGCCGGGCGGCTATCAACCGCCGCTCCCCCTTTCCCCCCGAACGGATACATCCGCATACACACGGAAACGTCCAGAAAGAGACAGACCTCATTGGGAGCGAGACAATGCGAAAGTTCGTGACACTGTCTCTATGAGTCTGTAGTCGGCGCGTAGTGTGCGAGTGAGAGGAATTCGCCTTTCTTCGATGTCACCACCGCATAGCGTGTGCACACTGATGTTACTGCCTCCCCTCCCCCCACTTTCTCATTTCCGAGACAACTCGTGCTTTTCACGGGCGTCTACTGATAAGAACATTGACCACCGCTCACCTCCCCTCCCCCCACCCCCCGCCGTTCTGTTGCCATCAGCAAAGGTCAGTCAGTCGCGATGATGATGTGGTGGTGGTGCTGTCACAGCTCGACACATTCAAACGGGAGGAGGAGAAAGAAGGGGAGAGCAAGCACAACAAGTGGCTGACATCTGGAGGGAAGAGGAGCATGCTCGTCTACGCACTCGTCACCACACTTCTCGCGGTGCTCCTCTTCGTGATCTTCTCGAGGGCACCCATCGACCCGCTGCCCTTCAGGTATTCCATTTCTCTGCTCTCGAATCCAGAGAGAAGACTCGTCCGCTCTGCAGACTGACCGAGCCGCTTGCATTGGAAGGTGCACTAGCCCAGAACTATGAGCTCCAGAAGAATTGGCCCATCCTCAAGGGAAAGGTCTCTCTTCTCTCGCTCTCTCGTTTACCCCCAATTTCCCTCTGTCCAGATTGTTGGCCCGGAATCGCTGGCCGTCGACTATGCCACCGGACGAGTGTTCACGGGGCTCAAGAACGGCCAGCTCTTGGAGATCGAAGTCGGCCAGAAGGAGGTTTTTTCGCTTCTCGGCTGATCCGAACAGGAAAATCACAGTCGAAAGTTATCAAGTCTCTGCGACTGATCGGTAACGCTGTCGGAACGATGTGCGATGGGAGCACGTCCACGGCTACGCAATGCGGTCGTCCACTCGGAATTCGGCTCTCCAGGACGAAAAGCGGCACGTTGCTGGTAGCAGACGCCTACTTGGGCATCTTCGAAGTCGACTGGAATCGAGGCATGTGACAAGGGGGGGGCGGTCTCCTTCATACATATTTGGGAGGAATTCAGGCGAGGCCAGATCGCTGGTGTCGAGAGGATACGAGACTAGTCGGTCGAAGTTGCCACTACGATACGTCAACGATCTTGTGGAAGTGTCTGACAATATGTACGGTGGTTCATTGGTGTTCTCCTTCGCACTGGTGTCCATGCAGCATCGTCTTCACCGAGTCTTCCAGCAAATTCGACGATCACAACTTTATCTTCGACCTCCTTGAGCATCGACCAAATGGACGGTTAGATCGTCGTCTCATTCACTGTGCGATTCAATTTAACTGTCTCAGTCTCTGGAAGTACGATCGTGTCAGCGGAAAGGCCGATCTTCTGGCAGATGGGCTTTACTTTCCGAACGGCATCGAGCTGCTAGGCAAGGACGCTGTTGTGGTTGCGGAAATGGGAGCCGCACGACTCGTCCGGTATTTCCAGTCTAGACGATTCGATTTCTGCTTCGTGCACAGGGTGGATCTGTCGACGGGCAAGACGTCGATCTGGCTCGACGGGCTTCCCGGCTATCCGGACAACATTCGACTCAGCAAGACGTCTGAGCAGGTTTCGCCCAAATTGCCCATCTCCATTATCACTGGACTTCCGTTTGTAGTTGTACATTGGCATTCCATCGATGCGGTCATCATTCGATGACTGGCTCGCTCAGTATCCCACGATTCGGCGCATCGTTGCGGTGACCTATCGCTCATCACCTTATACAATCATCGGTTCAGACGTTGCCCGAAGGTCTGGTTGTGTGGCTGACGAGCAAGTTCGTCGAGCCCTACGGGTTCATAGCCGTCGTGGACGTAGGCACTGCCAAGATTGTCCGAACCATGCAAGATCCGGCCGGTGGAACGTCTGACATTTCCCTGGTTTGCCGTCTATTGAAACGTCGCCTCCAGAGGAGGAGATCGTTGCAGGCGCTGGACTATACGGACGACTCGCTACTGTTTGGAAGCGACGTGAATCAGTACATCGGGAGATTCTCTCTTCGGGAACGCTCGTACACATTGTGACGTGTGCGCGCTACGCGAGTGTGTGTATAAATCTCTCTGCTACTGAGCCACTGCCGATCGACTAAGGCGAACTGGCAACCACCCGAAGTGTCGGTGGCAATGGCAAGCGAGCGAGCGTGAGACGAGACCGATGGTGTTGTACGTTGCGTTGCGGCGGCGGCGGCGGCGGCAGCGGCGGCGGCTAGTGATGTGTGTGATGGATGGATGCGTGGCGTGGCTAGCAGTCAGCAGAGAGGGAGAAAGAGAGTGAGATGATCAGATGTGAACGAGGCAGAATGCCGGGGCAATGCAGCCGGCCGGCCAGCCATTTCCAATTATCGATTGTCCGTCTGTCTGCCTGTCTCTCTCTCCCCCCCCCCTCTCCGGCAGCAGTCGTCTTTGTCCGCGCCACTGCCCCGCGTGCTCGCCCGCCCGCCAATTACCATCCCTGCTGTCACTGGAGCATCTCGCTGGCTGATAAAAGCAGCCACAGGAGCACGGATGTCCTGACCACCGTCGTTCGTGCATGTCGCTCGGCCCGAGATGCGAGTCCGCGGTCTGGACACGGATCCGACACTAACTGCTGCGGCGCCTGCAATGTCGCATGTCGTCTCCACATCGGTTATCACTTCGTACCGTCACTTGAGAGACGTGAGAAGTATGCAGGGAGAGTGCTCGCTTGAGCAGTTGCTCTCGGCCTGCGATCTGCAGAACTATGAGGTCCCTATGCGAACCGTGCTCAAGTTGCGGCATGCCGGCGACCTGGAGTTCGTCGACGAGACCGATCTCAACTCCATCGGTACTTGGACGCGTTCCCCTCTTGCAAGCGGCCACTGCCCGCCTTCAGGCATGAGTCGACCCGAACAGAGACGACTTCGAAAGGAGTGGGCGGCCAGCCGGGCGCTCTTGAATCCGTCGCTAATGTCGAAACTGAAACAGCGAGTGTTTGGCCAGAAGGAATTGAAGACGCCAGCCTCGACGTCTGGAGGAAGGCCAGTTGCGGAGCAGTCTCATCCGACACAGGAGCAGCAATCGACGGCTGCAACGATTATTCCCATTGAAAAGGTCACGTGCATCTCGTTCCGTCGTGTGTAGACAGTGCGGATTCAGATCACAATAGTCAAAGAGCTCGGTATGGGTGAGTTTGGATGCGTCTACAAGGCGACCTGGCACAAGTCGGAGAGTGACACTGTCCAGGTGCATGTTTCCTCAGAAAACATAGATGAAGGACACGGACGAATGCAGGTGGCCGTGAAGTCGGTGGAGAGCATTGCGATGGAACGCGTGCTAGAGGAGGCGTCGGTGTGGTCGCGGCTCCGTCACGAGGGCATCACGTCCCTGCACGGAGTCGTGCTGGACGGACGCCGCCTGCTGCTCGTTTCGCAGTGGGCGCCCGGCGGATCGGTGCTGCACTGTCTCCGCAACGTCGGCCTCCGCGCGCAGCTCAACCTGCAGAGGCTGACCGACTGGGCGCGACAGATCGCCGAGGCGGCCCTCTATCTGGAGGAGCAGCGCGTGGTGCATCGCGATCTGGCGGCGCGCAACGTGCTCGTCTTCTCGCTGGACCGCGTCGCCATCACCGACTTTGGCCTCTCCAGAGCGCTGGCCGCCGACCGGGACTACTACGCGGGTCAGCCGATGCCCGACACTCGGCTTCCCATCGCGTGGTGTGCGCCCGAGGCCGTGCGTCTTCTCCGGTTCACGCACGCGTCCGACGTCTGGGCGTTCGGCGTTCTGCTCTGGGAGCTCTTCTCCCTCGGCAACACACCATTTGGGCAGCTGAACGGGAAGGATGTGCGTCGTCTCTCTCTCTCCTCCCCACACGTGTTGTGTCTAGATTCTGCGCCTGGTCGAGTCGGAGGGCGGGCGACTCGTTCGACCGACGCTCTGTCACGAGGAGGCCTACGAACTGATGCTGTCCTGTTGGGCGCACGAGCCCAGTCAACGACCCACATTCCGGTCTGCTGCACCCGCCCATCTTCGGTGTGACTTACGCGCTCGTCGATTGCAGACAGATCGTGGACAGCTGGTGGGAGCGAGGCGCCGTGCAAAGAGTGCGCACGATTCGAGCACACTCCCAGCGTCGACACAACGAACTGCAGTTTGAGACAAACACACCGATCTTTGTCATTAGCAGGTGGGCGGCGAGGGAATGCACTGTGCCTGAAGAGAGAGACTTCGTAGGAGTGGAGAGTGGTGGACGGGTGCACTGGAGAACGGACAAGTGGGACTGTTCCGGCCGGAGGACACGCTCGCCGAACTGGTCTCCGTCAATCCGACCGCCGACAAGACGACGGACGGCGGCAGTGACGATCAACGAGTATGCGTGCGCATGGATGAGACGTTGATGGGGCTTGGGATTTGCAGGAGCGGAGGAAGCGCGAAATCAGCGAACCGCTGAATGTGCGACACATGTGTCACATCGGCCTGGAGGATAGCTCGTTTGGGCGTCTGACCGCGGACAAAGCTGAATTGGGGAGAG
Organism: Bunonema sp. RGD898; assembly: GCA_014805405.1. NCBI lineage: Eukaryota > Metazoa > Nematoda > Chromadorea > Rhabditida > Bunonematidae > Bunonema > Bunonema sp. RGD898. The sequence continues at coordinate 53,454 of JACMII010000035.1, read as the reverse complement.
CCCTACTCTTGCCGCCTCTGCTACCGCCATCATCATCATCACCAACAACAGTCACTCCGCGTTCCCCGTCCGCATCTCCGTCATTCCGATCGCCTCCGTCCGTCACTGCTGCTGCTGC
>JACMII010000035.1:23067-36291 GCA_014805405.1 Bunonema sp. RGD898 | reverse complement strand
TCGTCTTGCGTCGGCAAGGACATTGTCCGGATTTTCCATCTTTCCTCCTTCCTCTTCCGGCAGTGAACGTGTGTTGTTTGCGAGCGGTCTTCTTCATCCCTCACTACGACATGAGAACCGGATCGGTTCGAGTTGCGAGACAGATGCTTCTGATGCACTGTGTTCAAGCTGAGACGCAAAGATGGCCAAGGGACAGATGCCCGTCGTGCGAAGGAGGTAGAGGGTGGAATGAAAGGTGAGTGAACCCGTCGAAGAGACGTAAATGGGGGGGGAGAGCTAGAGGAAAGTGGACGGTGAGTTGGCAGTGAGCAGATCGAGCAGCCGCCGTACGGCCTCCGTCCTGGGCGACTCCTCTTTGTTGTAATTCGTTTCCCTGTTGTCGTCCTCCTCCACAATCGACAGGTCTCCCTCGCTGCTCCGATCCACGGCCGCGTACGTGATCGGAGGAAGCGAGTGCAACAGTGGCTGGTCTTCCACCACTTCCGAGGTCTTGCGCGACGCCGATCCCATCGTGGAGCCGCTGTTGCACGGATGCAGGGATCCACGCTGATGAATGGACGATCCGCGAATGGACACGCGGTCAATCATCGAGTCGGCTCCCACTTGGCACGTCAACGACGCCGTCTTCGGCGGAATGAACATGGTCGTCTCGATCCGACCTCGACAACTGTTGTCGCCTGCAGTAGACGTGCTGATCCTGTGCTTGGAAACACGAAACGGAGACTGACGATGCGCGAGGATCGGTATGTGACTGGACGCGTCGTGCGTGACGGCCGCCGAGAAGCTGGACTCGGGTTGGACGGCCAGATGACTGCATCGAACTTGCGGATGCATCTTTAATGGTCGTGGAAACCACCTCATGAATTTGAATTGCTGTCCGACGAGACGACCAACGGCCGACTGTCGATTGCGGACGTTCTTCTCCGGTTGCAACAGGACGATGTAGAGTTTGGGAACGAAGAAGCAGCCGAGCGCCACGTAGCCGCTCAGATTGATGCACATACACAGAGAGACTAGCTGGATCTGAAATGCGATCGCCCGGGTCACGTTTCACTCCCCATCTTCCTACCCGAAAGTTGTTCTGCGTGGCCGCGTAGATCGGTGCAAACGACAGCCAGAGAATGCACGTGGAATACCTCAAAGAGATGATGTTGAGGGGGAGGGGAGGGGCGACGGAAATACATGGTGAATCCGATGAGTCTGGTCTCGTTGAAGTTCTCGGGAATCTTGCGCGTCTTGAACGCGTACACTGTACAGGCCACGATCAGAAACATGTTGTAGAGAAGCGACAGCAGCAGTTGCGGGGCTTTGGCCTAAATAGCAAGACGAGCGGTGGTCGCGGCATAGAAATGATGGAGATCCCAGTACGTTGCAAGCCAAGACGGCTTCGGCGCGAGTCGGATAGACGATCGTGGTTTGGGGAGGGTCGAAGATCAGCCAGATCAGCGAGCCGACCAGTTGGACGGAGACCAGACTGAGACAGAGAAATACCTGCGTGGAGAGTGGATTGACAGTGCGGGGTGGGGGAGGAACCTGAGCTTTGGGAGAGATGCAGCGAAGTGGCTGGGCCGAGGCCGGTCGAAAGACGCGAGACAGACGATTCGTCTTGGTCAGGATGGCAGCGTAGATGAGCGACATCGAGAAGCCGATGAGCACACGCGACAGGCCGCACGACACATGCGAGGGTGGGGCCGTCAGCACGAATGTACACAGGTAGGTGCCGGCGCATCCTGACAACGAGCGACCGTTGTGATCGTACGCTATCGCCATGAAACGAGACGGCGACCGACCGGCGATCATGCAGTAGCAGAGCTCGCGACCGGACGCCATCACGACCGGGGTGCGGGAGAATCGCAGCAGGACGCCCAGCACGAAGACGGACAGCATCAGACCTGCATTACGTGGAGGCGATTAGGTGGAGACGGCGTGAGCAATTCAGCCAGAAAACAAGTGAGTCGCCACAGACCGACGACGGCGACGATCGCCGGCGTCATCGTCCAGGCGGACTTCCAGTCTAGCCATTGCGGAATCAGACGACGGCATCGATCGCCGGCGCCGACGAAGCCGATCTCGCATTCGACGCACAACGTCTCGTTCACGACGATCGACGTGACCTGTTGCGAAAGAGAGAGATAATGCGCGGAGGAACTGCAAACGAAGAGAGACCGGGTCGCAGGGAACGCAGGTCCAACAGCAGGTGGTGTGGTGCTGATAGACACGATAGAACCCCTCGGCGCAGGGACGCGAGCAGATCGACAGCGGAAGGGGCTGGGCCGCGGACGGCGTCCATCCCAACAAGCCGCGACGGAGTCCGTCCACCTTGAGGTCCAGAAACTCGGTATCCGCACGCCACTCGCCCATCTGAGAGAGTCGTATGCTCGCTCGATGCACTGCGGAGAGGGTGAGGGCATACGATCTCACCTTTCGATAGGTTCCCCGTTTGTTGAGCTGGAAGACCTCGTAGTGGCCGAGCCCGTCGCCGTTCTCGTCGATGGTCGCTCTTTCTTGGGCTGAAGACGAATGTTCGCTTGAAACGAGACGAATGCGGATGATACGTCTGAGTGGCTGTCCGCGATAGAGGTTCTGCAGTCGTCGACCCGAGAAGCCGATCGTCGACAGATTGCACCGGGCCGCGTGGAAGCGGAGTCGTCCGCTCTCGCGTCCACAATCCTGGTCGATGTACGTCGCGAGCGCCGACGCGATGACTCGGATCGAGTCGACGACGAACGGAACGTAGGCCTCCTGTCGGAAGGTGGCGTTCACGGCCCGGAAGCAGGACCGAAAGTCGGTGGCTAGGGTCTGGTCGCAGCCGAGGTCGCGCCAGTACTCGGCCAGGAACGTGTTGACCGGCTGCTGATTGAGAAAGAAGTCGTCGAAGCCGGGCACGCGACGGGTGGGCGGCGCCACGGAGATCGTGCCCGCCGTGAGGTCTTCGAATCCCTTGACCACGGACTGCTTGACGCCCCACGAGTCGGACGCCACGAACCTGTCCGGCAGTAGGGTTGTGCGTTATTTCGGAATCGGAATGGTGAAAACTCGCTGGACCCTCTTCAAGGGTGGTTCAATTCCTTGCGGTAATATGTGGTCTATCTGAACGAGCGTTTGCATCCAAAGTGCAACGGCAAAATGGTTGGCTTAATTAACGAGCGAGAAAACTACAATTCCGAAATAACACAACCCCATTTGGTGTCGTCAAACAAAGCGATCGTACCAGAAGTGGTGCTGCAGATGAGGGTGCTCGTCGAGGAGAGAGCGCAGCGCCGCGAGCAGCTTCCGCATGTTGTCCTCGTCGACGAACGTCAGGACGGCGCGCGCCGTCTTCGCCGTGGTGGCCATCTCGAGCAGGAGGGCGCGCAGTTGTGCGGGCGTGGCACTGCGCGAGATGGTGTGCACGTCGCCGTGAACGCACACTCCCAGGGGGGCTACAAAATGGAAGTGAATGGAGAGTGAAAGGGGCGGGTGGGGGGTGCAGGTTGGCGGGAGATTCGTTCACACACCAGCTGCTGTCTGGAAGGCCTTCACGCCGCCCTGGCCGTAGCTGCCCGTGTCGGCCAGTGCGTGCACCAGCGTCCAGCCCAGTCGAGCGACGATCGACGCGAGGGCCGTCGCTTGCAGCGAGTCGGGCGCCACGACGCGCGAGAAGAGCGGAAACCGCGACTTGTCGCTCAGCTCGGCGCCCGTCGAGCTGTACGACACCTGGAAGGCGTGTCGAGATGCGCAGGGTGAGGAAGGGCACGTCCCCGCCTCCCCCGAAAAACCTGGGCGACGTCGAAGAGTTGCAGCAACGAGGCGGCCATGATGGAGATCTGCGAGCTGGCCGCACCGACGACCGCCGCTAATGGAGGATGCCTTTCGGACGACGAGAACGACGAACTGGAAGCGGTGCTGCTGCCATCTGCGTTCCGCACGCTCTTGATTAACTCGAGCGTCTGTCGCAGAGCGTTCCCCTCCGTACTACTGCAACGAGAGGAGCAGGCAACGGTTTTTCTACTGGAACAGTTGCTGCTGCTGCCGCTGCTACTAACCAGGTGTCGAGGAACTGGGCGCCGAGCGAGACGCCCGGCAACAGTCGCCATGCGCCGTTCACCTCGTGCACGCCGTACAGGGCGGCCATCATGCGCTGCACGCCTTGGTCTGCCTGCAGGCGCACGAATTGGGGTGGAGAAGGAAAAAAGAAGAAGAAGGCGACGACCGCCGCCACAACTGCCGCCAACCTTGAGTCTCCCGCACACGGAGCCGTTGCGACCGGACTCGTGGATCGGGAAGAGACCGCCCAGCAGGATATCCCCTTCCACGTATACCTGTATCGTCATTTGGCACGTCGTGCATAGCGACAACAAGATCGTGGTGATGATGATGATGATGTACCTGTCGGATGGAGGAGGATCTCTGCGGTCGGCAGCTCGGCATCATCCCCAGCACCACGAGCAGAAGAAGAAGACGGGAAAGGCATGGCCGCATCAGAAGTGGTCGCCGCCACGGCCGTCGTCGGTTCCAGACTGACAAACGGCAAACCCGACGGCACGACAACGAGGATAGCCTGCACGGCGACTCGGGTGTGCCAAAATGGGAGAGAGAGAGAGAGAGAGAACGAGCCGGGGGACGCACAAGATGGAGATGGAGATGGGGCGTGGGAAGGGAGAGAGAGAGGAGCGTGCGCGACGGCTGTCGATGGGGTGGTGTCGCTTAGCTTGACACTCTCCCCCCTCCTCTTCACCAACTGGTCTCTCCTCCCAACAACAAATTGCATTTGTGTGCGGAGAGGGACGGGTGAGAGTGAGTCCGGAAAGGGTCTCTCTCTCTCTCCCGCCGCTCGCTCGGCTCACACTTCTCTCTCTCTTTCGCGCGCGTGCGCGCCAATCGGAGCGTCCATTGAGAGAGGAGAGTCGACGGCAGCCAACTGACAACCAGAGAGAAAGCACGATCTGCAGCAGAGAAAGAGAGAGGGACTACTGACGGGAGAGGGGCGGGGGCAGCAAAGGCACCGACTGGAAGGAAAGGGGGGATGCGCAAAACAGAAGACTGACTACCTGCTGCTGCTACTGCTGCTGCTGCTCTTCGGCTCAGCGGACGACAACGACGACGATGCAGACTAGCGACCAGTTGGCCGGCGGACTAACGGCGGTGGCGGTGGCAGCAGCAGCGTGTCTCTCTTCAGTCTGCGCCGCATCCGGTGGTGCGGCGCCCGGATTCCATGTCGTGTGTGCGGTGGTAGCGTCCTGAAAGCTGCGCCCCCTCGGATCCGCCCCTATTCGTCGTCCTACGCGCTGCTGCTGCTGCTGCTGCTGCTGCTGCTGCCACCATTTCCCCCCTTTTTCCTCGGCTCCCCAGCAGCACGGTCGAAATGAGTCACACACACTGTCCTTCGCGAACAGCATGTGCGGTGACTGTCTGCGAACGACACATTCCTGGCTCTTGTTCCACTCCAGCCGTCCCACTTGTGTGTGCGCGCGCGCCTGTTTGTGCATGCCCTTCCCTTTCGTCATTTTGTCTCACAGCGCGGCCCTTCTCCTCCTTCTCCGCCGCCGCCGCCGCCTCCTGCTCCACCTCCCTCTTCATCCTTCTCCGGTCCAAAGTCTCAAAGGCGGAGGCAGGCAGGCAGGGAGAGAAAGTAGCCGAAATATGCACACATTTCCCGTCCTCTCCGATCATCGCCCACACGCACACGTCTGGATCGCCAATCGTCATCTGCATCATCCTCCTCCTATCGCTCCTATCCCGCTCGTTCCCTGTGAGCGTGACTGTCGCGTAGGCCGAGGAGCTCATCCAGCCCTGGTGATGATTGTGCAACGGCAGTACCCCGTTCCCCCCGTCTGCTCGCCATCTGCACCCCCCGGTGAATATTGGCCTGCGCAAAAGTGAAGCGCTTTCCTTCCCAGCTGTTGTTGTCTCTCTTCCTCCTTCTCCATCTCTCCGCTCGCTCGCTCGCTCCGTTCCCGCCTCCTGCCGTGCGTGGTTGGCCCCTCTTCCTCCTCTTTGGCCACTCTCCGCATGAGCTGCATGCGTGCGCGCGCGCGCAGTCGCCGTGCCCCCCATCCCTCTTCTGCCGTTGTCGGGGTCGTCGTGCATGCTGTGAGGGAGGGAAGGGGGGTAGTGACCACCGCGCGCAGCATGCAGCGCACAGCACAACAGACGCGTGCGCTGCGCAGTCGTTTTCTGACCGTCCCCTCTCCATTTACGGTCTTCTTCCCCATTAGCAGTTCCACCACCACCACCACCTCTGCTTGCACTCTCACTTTTGCTCGTGTGTCTGCGCGCGGGTGGTTCGTGCTTCAAGTTGTCCTCACTTTGACTTGTCCGCGCTCCAACTTCTCCTCACCCCCGTCCCCTCTCCCCGATTCAGTCACTGCCCGCTGCGCGACGCGACACGTCGCCCGTCTCATAGAAAAACGAGCGTGTCCCTCTTGGCGGTTGGCCCTCGCGTCGCCTTCCTCCTCTCTGCCCATCGCGTCCTCTCTTCTTCTTCTCGTCCCTTCGTGGCAGCACTGTGGCGTGTCCAGTCGAGGTCGTGCGTGTGCGTCGTCGTCGTCGCCCCGCCTCGTTTCGTCGCGCTCCTCTGCCCGCCCCTTCCCTCTTCCTCGTCTCCAATCTTTCACAGCCCGTTTCGCTCGATTCTCCTTCTTTCTTTTTGAACGCATCCCTCCGTCTGTCCGTCTGTCTGTGTGGCCTGTCCCCAATATGGTGTAACTCGCTGAGTGCGCGCGGCTGGTGGAGAGAAGAATTACAACCCTCTCCCTTTTTATGGGGACGACCCATCCACTCCCTCTGCTCGATGAGAGGGGAAGGAGGACCGACCCGTTGACATTGTGTGTGGTCAGTAGCTCTCTCCCCTCTCGCGGTGTCAGCGTCTGCGCTCGCGGTATCCGATTTCGGAGGGGAATTGCCCTGGAATTGTGTGCGTTCACGGAAGAGCTAGTGGCCAAGGCAGCCACCTGTCCAATTGGGCGTACGCTTTCCGTTCGACTGGGGCTTCGACGCTGCTGAATCATAGCAACAGCAGGCGGCCAGACGCGCGCGCACGAGACGGCAAGAGCATGCTGTCGCGCGATGACCAACAACCGCACTCTTGCAGTTTACAGCGCGCAGTCCAGCAGCAACATCGTCGTCGTCGTCGTCATCATTTCTCATATTGCAGAGGCACCACGCCCTCTCGGCCCGTCCAATTGATTGAGTTGCTCTGCTCCGCCGTGAGAATAGTGCCTCTTCGTCTCCTCTTGAGGACCGCTTGAGAGGATTAGCGGAACTGCTCGTGGTGATGATTGTGCCACCACACACTGTCCTCCGTAATTGGCATTTCCTCTGCTGCTGCGCTTCCTCCGCCGCCGCCGCCACCCCGGGCGCTCTGGTCCCTTTCGCTCCATTAGTGTCTCTTCCGCGTTCGTGTCTTCGCCTTGTCTTGCACCTTGACGAGAGCGAGCCGTGCACGTCCGTCTCTGTGGAGACGCGTGTGTGTGCATGTGTGCTCAGTGTTCCGTGTGTCATTCCCACGGTTCGTAGGTCAGCAGTAGTCGCTCGTCCGTGTCGAACACCCTGCGCAGACCGCTGTCCGCAGCACGGCACTATCGCCGCTGTCGTCGTGCTGTTCCCCCTTCCTGACCGGATTCCTCTACCTCTCCGTGCGCGAACAGTTGTGGAGGGCCGTGCGAGTCATTGTGCTGCTTCCCGTCCTCTCCCATCCATCGACGTCGTCCGTATGCATGACCGATGCGATGACGGGTACGGCGGGCTCTCTTCGCTTTCATGACCGCTGCCACAATACGGCAGGACGAGCGCCTTCATTGCTCTCCCTCTCCCTCCCAGTACTAATTGATTCTTCTCTACTCGACAACATCACCCCCATCTTTCGGCTCCCGTTCGCCTGCTGCCGCTGTTGTTGTTGTTGTTGATGATGTCTCTTGACGACGTCCCGGATTGGTGCCGCTGCGGATAAATTGGCTGCGATCGTGTCTCAAGAGGCGCATACGTGTGCGTACGCGATCAACGAGCAGGAGCACCAGCAGCAGCAGATCGTCGTCGTCGTCGTCGTGGACGATCGTCTTTCATCTTGTGACCAGCACTCGGCCGATGGGTCGCACTGATAGAGAGGGTGGGGCAGACGACAGATAAATATACCAATGTGTGCGCGATCGGAGAGAGGCGGCATTTCTTCTTCTCCCTCTTCCTTGCCACGATCGTGTGTGTGTATGCGCGCGCGTGGCCCTCTTCCTGCAGCCCGTATTCGTTTACTCCGCAGTCAACCTTTGTGCTCCAGACGACCATCGCCATCACGACGTTGCTGTGTGATTCGTGCAGCTGGTCCCCCGCTGCTCAAACAGCCCCCAGCCCATCGTCGCTACCCTAGTCACCGAGACAGACCAGCTGCAGTCGCAGTTGCTTCTCCTGTCCCCACCGCATGTCTTCTCTGCATTCTGTGTGTGTGCTTGTGTGCGCCGGGAGACAAAAGTCGCACTCGACCGCTTGTTTGCTTGCTTCCGTGTGCATGCATTTGCGTCCGTCCGTTTCAACCCCGCCCGCCCGCCACCCGCCCTACAATCTTTTGTCGATGTCCGGCTTGCAGTTGTTCTCAACAGCGGGAAATGCGACTCTGCGGTGGGTGCCTCTGGCCCACCGTCCAGGGTGCACTTCTTTCGCTACTGCTGCTACTCTTCCAACCGACCGCACATACCATCTCCTTTGGTTTGTCCATTCAATTGTCCGCTCACCTCGCCCCGCTCAAATAACGTTCAGAAGGGTCAATCGGCAGAATCACGTGGGGTGACATTCAAGCACCGCCAACATTCGTACGACTGCCACAGTCTAACGTATGTTTCCGCCATTCGCTAAAGCCCAATAATGTTATTGGTGTCAGGTGCTCTACTTCAAACTGAAGGCTAACACACCGACAGAGTCCCGATCCCGGTCAGGTCATCCTGAGTTGGAAATCCCATGCCTGGCGCATGCCAATCCGTCGGCCAACTACTCGTGGAAGAAGAACGACGTCGAATTCAACCCCGCCGGCAAGGAGGAATATCAGAAACGATTAGTTCAGAAACCCAGTCAGTGATGACGACTAACATATTGTTGAATATCGTCGCTACAGATGAGGGTACACTCGTGTTCACATCGATGGTGGCCTCGGACGTTGGCATCTACAAGTGCTATGCCACGAACGGAAACGGAACGGCCGTCTCGCCCCCCATCAAAGTCGAATTGGCTTATGTGGAGGCGTTCCCGAAGAACAACTCGGAGATCGTGCAAGTCGAACAAGGCGAGCCACTGCATCGTCGCTGCATTCCACCCAAGTCGAATCCCCAGCCGTACATCTTCTGGGCACTGATAAGCGTACGCTTTCCGGTTGATTGATTCCATGTGCATATTGATTTAGACGAATCCGATATCACGAGCCAACAGCGACAACATCAGATCGATCAAGTCGCCGTCGATCAGCACGGACAATGACGTGAGCGAGCGTTTTGCATATTTGCTCCGTAATTTGGGCAACCGTGGCTTCGCGCTGGTGCCGAACGAGGGTGGTGAGAGATGGATGTGTAGATAGAGACAGATGGAATGAGGGCGGCGAATGGGTGTGCGAGCAAGCGAGCGAGCGAGGCCGAGGCTGTCAGCTGGAACGAGACTAGCATCGCGTGGAGGTCGACTACGCGATATTTGGGGTGGCGACGCGACAGTGGGTGGTCGCTCCAAGGTCGAGGCAGTCGCAACATGCGGAGCGACGACGACGGCGACTCACGACTACTCACCACCACTGCTATGCTGGTGCAGTGAGTAGGCAAGCGTGCGCTGCGAAAGAGAGAGAGGAGGCGGTTTGAGGGAGAGAGGCGGGGCGCCCGGTCGCTGCGGGGACGCGCCTCACTCGCCCGCTTCCCCTTTCCTCCTCCCCCTCCATCTGCTGCTGCCACCACCACCGCCACTACCCCCACCGCCGTCTCTGCTCTCTCCCCGCGTTGGCTTGTCGCGTCTCATCCCCACGGCCCCTTTCCCCCTCTCTCGCCCCCGTTCTTCTGCAGCAGCACAGCTGGCGCACTCAGTCGACTGCTTCTGCCCCCGGGGCTCACTGCTCTCACTCCATAGCCTGCCTTCTCCTAGCCCGCCTGCCCGCCGCACCACGCCACATCGACCAGCTCTTCTTCTTCGTCGTCGCTTCTTCGCCCATACGGCCGACGGGCTCCCCTTTTTCCCCGTTCCCTCCCTTAGCAGCATGTCCTCGCAGTTCGGTCGTTTCCACATGGCGATGACTGGTGGCCCCGCCGAAGCGGCCGTCATTTGTCGCTTGTTCCAGTGGTTTGTCTTCCGCTGCAGGCGAAATGCAAGCGGCGCAGTCAGAGACAACAACAAAAACAGCAGCACTTAGCTTGAGAGACTAACCTGCTGCTGCTGCTGTTGCTGCTGCTGCTGCTGCATTGTCTCTGCAAAGCAACGAGGTGCGAGAAACGCGGCAGCACTGCGGCAGTCGCAGCGGTCGATGTTCTATCGACAACGACGGCAGCGCACGCTCTCCTCCCTCCCTTCCCTTCCGCACTCTCCAGTGTGTGCGTGTGTGTCTGTGATTGATTCGGGTGTGCCGCCCGCCGCACACCACTCATTCTCCCTCTCCGTCCGACACTCCTTCGTCCCTCTATTTCGTAAAGATATCTCTCACTCCCTTTCAGATGCTAGCCGCTGCGAGATGAGTAGTGAGCGAGCGACTGCAGCATTATAATCGGGGACAGCAACAGCGCTATCATCATCATGAAGCCACGGTTGCCAGCATTGGCGACGGGATCATCGAGAGGACTGCCTCTGGCTGTCGTCATCCTCCTCATATGGGTGCGTTTCTTTCCAGGGCAATATCTTCTTCCATCACGTCTCGAATGCCGACGTACAGCCCGGTTTCGACTACACGTGCATGGCGAAGAATGCGCACTTCAACGACTTCCAGTACGGAGCGCCGTTCAGCCTCAATGTGGTGCACAACCGCAAGCAACGATCAGGTCAGTACTGTCTCCACTTGCTTCTTTCTCACTATCATGCCAGTGCATTTGCTCTCCCCATTCGCGAAACGCGGTATCTCTTGTCAGTGATCGTTTGTTATCGCCGCTAACACTACTGCCACGACTATTGCCTCGTTGCTTTTCCTCTGGAAACGAAAACGGAGCGTTTTTTGTGAGTCGGTGTGGATGGCAACGATGCGGACATGCCTCCCCTAGTGTTGGTGCAACAAAAGCGGCGAGTAAACAGACTGAGAGAAGGGGGAGCGGGAGAGAGAGTCGTCTACTCGCTCGCTCGCTCGCTCGCTGGCAGCCGGGTGTCGTTGTGCGCAATCGATGCGGCTGCTTGGCCGGCTGCTGTGCTGCTACTGCCACGCCGATTCCCGTCCACCGCACGTCTCTCCTCCCCCTCTTCCTGTCTGCAGCGCACCGCCCAAACTGGTCGCATTCATTCACGCAATCGTCGTCGCCGTCGCCACCACAGGTCCTACAGGACCACGGCATGTGTACGTTAGGCGGCGTGTGTTGCGACTGCTGCCACCGCTGACGTTGCCCCGTACACATGATGCAACATTCAGCATTCACCCGCCCCCGAAGGGGGCACTAGACCGGGTCTTCTGGCGGTGCTGTATGCATGTGTTGTCGCTTGTTCCACCGCACGGAAAGAGACAACCGAGCGGAAGAGAGGGAGGAAGACAACACACGCTGTACACACACACATGCACACGTATTGTGGCGTGTGCGGTCGTCAACCGGCCGGCCGAGGGAGAAGCTGTTGGCGGCTCGCTTCCGGCAGCAGCAGCAGCAGCACGCTTCGATTCGTCCTCCTCGTCTCGCCTCCCGCTCGTGCGCGTGCGCGCACGCGCGTCCACTCAAGGCGAAGGGAGGAGGAAGGCCGCTGGGGACACATCCAATCGACGCAGGGAAAGGGCCGCAGTGGATGCGGATGCTGGAGAGAAACCAACACAATGTCTCGCTCGACCAAGACAGACGAGGAGGCTAGGGAGACGGGGGGAGGGAGACCGAGTCGATTTGTGCCCGATTGTGTGGGCGAGAAGAGACGAAAGAAGACGACCAACCCGCCGAGCAACTGGACACCCAAACGCCGTACGGCGCAACCTCGTCTGCGCTTGGCGACGTAGCTTACACAGACATAGCAGAGCACTCTCCTTTCGGGCTGCAATTTGACCCGTGCCAGCGGCATGCATTGCCGCTCTTCCGGCTCTCGACATTTGCATCCCGCCCGAGAGAGAGAACTTAATCCACTCGCTCCGATTCAGCTGCTGCGCTAGCACACCCACCGTCGCGCCATTTCTGCTCTGTCGCACTCGACTACACAACCACATCGTATCTATATACATTCTTCGTCTGAACCGACACCATTGGTTTATGGGGATTAGCGAGGGCGATTAGCGCACACACACATCCAATTACACACTTAGACACGCGACAATAACACAATGTCTGGATTGCAGCGACCACTCCCGCGCAGGAGATGTACGTGAAGCAGAGTGCGCCGATCGCACTGCTCGGACAGGAACATCGGCTGCACTGCTTCTTCTCGGGCAGTCCCGTGCCCGAGCCAGAGTGGTACCACAACGGGGTGCACATCCCCAAGAATGGATCCGGTGGCGACGACTTCGTCTTCGAGTCATTCGGTTTGTTCGTCGGCGTCACACCTGCAAGATGCCGGACATACAGGCAAGACGCTGGCCTTCAACGTGACGATGGAAAAGGCCGGCGAATACGAGTGCCGATCGTCGAAACATGACGGCATCGATCGACGCTTTACGGTGGACGTGGAGGCCGCACCGCATTGGCCCAAAGGACCGCCACCGAACACGAACACGTCCGAGCACGAGACGGTCACGTTCGACTGCACCACCGACGGCGTTCCCACTCCCGTCGTCACGTTCTACAAGAACGGAGTCGGTCAGTGCCCTCCCCCGTCTCTCGGGATCTTGTTGCACGCTCGACGAGGTTTCAGAGCTGCCGAGTTCTGGCGGCAAGGAGAAGTGGAGAATCGACGGGAACAAGCTCATCATCTTCGACGTCAAGAAGGGCTATCACGGCCACGGAGACAATGCCGTCTACCAATGTATCTCCTCAACCAACGTACCTCGATCGCTCAAATCGACCGATTTCAGGCAAGGCGGAGAACGTGCACGGCTACCTGTGGAGCAACTTCTATCTCAATCTGCTCGGTAAGTCCGTTCTGCGTGCACTGCGGCGCATTTCTCACGGATTGTGATCACAATCT
>JACMII010000034.1:51396-64644 GCA_014805405.1 Bunonema sp. RGD898 | reverse complement strand
CAGCTGTTCACGGTCTGTTCGATAGATCGGGCAGGAGCATCGACTGCGGTTCATACACGCACACATTACTCCCTCGTCGAGTTCGCAATGAGATTCATGCTTGAACCCGCGTGGCCACAATCTCGGCCAATCAACGACAGGGGTGTGTCGTAGCCAACAAATCAACAACAACAACGAGTGCCCTTACTCCTAACCGCTATCTATTCGTCAAACTCGACGTCATCGATGTTCGTCAGGATGGACTTGCACTTCTTCGCCGTCGTCGTCTTTTCTCGCTTCTGCCGTTTTGACGACGTCGCTTCGGTGGATGGATTTTCATCGTCCAAAACTTCGCCCTCCTCCATTGGCTCCACCTTCACGGCACGATCGTCCGAGACAGTATTCTTCTCCAGCACGGCAATGACCTGAAAGAAGGATAAGGCGAATCGCGCAATTCACGCCTCTTACTTGATCGTCGATCGCCGCATCTTCGTTTCCATCCCTGACGGTCCCTCGCGAGGTCAATCCGTTCTCCTGGAAACCGCAATGTCACAAGAACCCGAAGCGAACCTCTCGTACAAGTAATTCCGCCTGGGCACTGCTCATGGCCGACGCACTCCAAGTTTGTCCAGCGGGACGGGCGCATATCAGCGGTGCGGCGATGTGATTGAAGTGGAAGTGACGGAGTTGTAGCGCATCCAAAGCTGCATCACAGGACAAACTATGTCCTTCCGACGGCTGCTGCTGTTGCTGTTTCTTGTCTCCGCGCATACGACTCGCGTGGCTGCAGTCGGAATACTGAGACAAGTTGCCTTCTGAATCTCACCTCTTTTCGTTGTCATCCTTGAGCAACGCATCAACTAACGAAGCAACCTTGCCGGCGCGTTTCACTGCCAGTCGCATGCACTTCTCGACCTAAGCGTCAGGTTATGTGTTCTGCCGTGAACGTGCATCGTCCGATACCGTGTCGGGCAGCATGAGAAAGGCTTCGCGAGCGTATTGCCGCATTCCGCACACCTCTTGACGTTGATTCGCGATCACCGCAAATCGACCACCCTCCAGACTCGGCAGCTCACGAAGAGACGGATCCACGACGATGCTGCCATCACTGCACGAATAGTTGTTGTTCGTCGACCAGCACGTGTCATAGATCAACCAACCTTTGCATCCCAAACGTCACCAGAATGGGCGTGTGACTGATGGTCAGCGGGATGAGAGGCTTCTCGAAGGCAGAGTGCTGAACGTGTCGTCCGAATAGAACTACAGAGGATCGGCGAACGTACCACGACGACCGAGTCCGGCGTGATCGTGTAGTCGGGTCGTTTGAAATGCTTGAGAGCTGCGATCGCAGCCACCGTAGCGCAGTCGGCCAGACCGCCGTCATCGTCCAAGATCCGGACGTCGACGCGGAGTCTCCACACCAATTGGGCGGCTCGAACGCAGAGCGACTCGAGATCGACGCAGTTCGAGTCGCGAAGCACCAACTCCAGAAGATGGGTCAACTCGAGACCGGCGCGACCGAAACGACCACGTTCGTGCGATGGAGACGCGATCGGAGACATGTCCACTTCCACGTTCAGGACTCCCTTCGTCGGTCGACTCGCCATTGGCTCTCCGAGCTCACACGACACCGCACACAACACCCTGCAAAGAGGCTGTGAAGCAGGGAAATCGAAGAGCACCCACTTGGTGTAGCCAAGTAGCGCCAAAGCCGTGCCGACCTCGGCTCCAAGTAGTACTTGACATTCCCGAAAATCCTCGCAGCCTCGTCCGTCGATTCGCTGCAATCACAATGTGATTGTGATCGGCTTCATGCCGCGCCATCGTCTTACTTACCAAGTTCTGCTGGAAGCACTCGGCAATGAATTGCTTCTCGCAATTGACCACCGTTTCCTGACGCATGATCCTGGAAGAGCACGTTTAAAGATGCGATACTACTTCAATCTTCAGATATTCGTTGGCAAGGCGACAACCAATTCCCAAGTGATAAATTCAACGTTGGACTGAGAAGACAACGACTTATTGTTGTGTGAATTTAACGACGGAGATCATGGGGCAGTGATCGAATTTCTACGACGCCCGAGACTGATTGGCGAGCTGCTGCTGGACCCTGCCCTGAATGGCCGCCATCAGAGCGTCGCGGGCGCGTCGCTTCTCCGTCACGACAGTCTAAAAACGAAAGTGATAGGAGTGGGGTCGAAAAGTGACGACCTCGATTTTGGCCTGCTGCTCCTGCAGGTACTTCTGCTTGCGGGCCTGATAGTCGCTAGCCTGTATTTGATAGAAATGCACACATGTCGGCGTGAAATGACTCTATCACCTGAGCGAGTGTCATTTCCACGAAGAAACCAGTGCCGATGCTGACCAACACCTTGTTGGCGTCCACAATCTTGCCACGAACGAACATCTAGGAGGATTGTTGCGATACGAGACGTAGGAGGGCACCGATTGGGAGAGTGGCACCAACGCAGGCTTGTCCTTGTCGTCCGCATTCAGCGCCGACAATGCCTCCTCGGCCTGCTTGTACTTTTGCTCGTATCGCTTCAGCTCGTTGCCCGATTCCTGTACGATGTTTCTCGACAACTTCCAGGGCGAGGAGGAGGAAAGACGATACCGTGAACATGGAGATTTCGCTATCGCACTGCTTCTGAAGCATGGTAAGCTGCTCGAGTCCGAGCTCGGAGGCCGGGATTTGTCGAGGTCCAGCGTTGTCCGCCATGTTGCAGTGGCCAAAGAAGGAAGCGCGT
Organism: Bunonema sp. RGD898; assembly: GCA_014805405.1. Taxonomy (NCBI): domain Eukaryota; kingdom Metazoa; phylum Nematoda; class Chromadorea; order Rhabditida; family Bunonematidae; genus Bunonema; species Bunonema sp. RGD898. The sequence continues at coordinate 61,918 of JACMII010000034.1, read as the reverse complement.
GCGCGCGTAAGAGCGATGACGAATGGGCGAGCGAATGTAACCTCGGACGAAGCTCGTCACGACGTGTTCCAGTCGTTCAATTCGCCTTGACTACCCGCGAGCGAGAGAATGGACGACGAAGATGGAAAAGGATTCGCCTGGGAAAGTGGATATGCCGAAGGTGAGGCTGGGGATTTTATTCTCGCTTGTTACTCGACCGCGCAGGAATCCAACTGGGCGACGTCGTGGCCGAGGATGAGAGCGGCTCGATCGAGCGAGCCATCGAACGAGTGCTCGCCGAACAGAGACGACAGACTCGTGCGTCTCGACGACCAGCCAACGTGCGACTCGGAATTGTGAGCTATCCCGCTGGCTGGAATGTCTCATCCCCATCAGATGCGACAAGTCTACGTGGTGCTGGATTGCTCGCGTGCTGCGACCAACAAGGCTATGCTTCCGAGCCGGTTGCTCGTCGCCACCGCTGTATGTTGTGCAATTTTCAGCGTGAACCGCGAATATCAGGCCCTCGTGAAATTCGTCGACAAGTTCTACGAGCAAAATCCCATCTCGCAGATCGGCATCATCATATGCCGCGATCGTCGGGCACGCAGACTTCTTTCGCTTACAGGTAACGCGACCATTTGAGTATTTTCCACTCGACTCTCACTAGGATCGACTCGCGCCGTGAAAGAGACGCTGCGCGGAATTACCGAATCGCAGTGCGATGGCGAGTTCTCGCTGCAGAATGTACTGCAACTGGCCCTGACCAACCTCAAGTAACCAAGTCTATTGGGTCCGTCACGACACAACTCCTCACAGGGATATTCCCGGTCACTCGTCCAAGGAAGTTCTACTAATCATGTCTGCACTGTCGTCCTGCGACCCCGGCAACATTCACTCGACGATTGACGTGTGCAAGACGATGACGCGTCGAGAGTCGGGCTCATTTAGGCTCTGGTCGCCTCGGGCATCCGGTGTTCGGTGGTTGGGCTGTGCGCCGAAGTGTACATCTGCAAACGACTGGCCGAACGGACGTCCGGTCGCATGCAGGTGGTTCTGGATGCGGACCATCTGCAACAAGTGCTCGCCTCGCACACTCGGCCGGCCACGGTTCGGAAGGGAGTCGAGGCGTCGATGTTGCGAGTCGGGTTCCCTGCACGAAAGCCGCTTCCCGCACATCGACTCTGCGAATGGTTCGTCGATGGTTATGGGCGGAGACGAGCTCGACGTGTACGTACGTTTAGCCACGCATCCGAGACAGCGGCCTCCACATCGATGTCGTCTCCGTCCATGTCCGAGTGGGGATACGAGTGTGTCCAGTGCGGCGCGAGACATTGCGAACTGCCGGCCGAATGTCGTGTCTGCCGACTGACTCTGGTCGCCGCCCCACAGGTTCGGGAGACTCGATTCTTGGTGGATAATCGTGCATCCAACAAATTGAAGCTCGCCCGAGCCCTTCATCATCTGACGCCGTTGACGCCCTTTGAAGAACTCGAACTTGCGTGGGTTTCTCTCTCGGCCACACTTCGAATATCGATCGAATAGGGGCGATGCGAACGCGCCAAGTTCCGGCAAGGGCGCATCGTCGTCGTCGTCGTGCTACGCATGCGGTGCCGCGTTCAAAGTGCACTACTACAGGTTGGATCGGTGGAAGTTCGACAAGCAGACGTGTGTGTGTCAAGGTGTCCGAGCTGCAAGGAGACCTTTTGCGGCGACTGCGACCAGTTCTTGCACGAGGCGCTCTACGTCTGTCCCGGCTGTCAGTATGCGGACGTCGCGTCGGCGGCACACAAGAAGGAGAAGGCGAAATAGAGGAGAGATGGGTCGTGAGAATAGCCAAAGTGATATGCCGGGTTCATGTCTTCCCAAGGAAGAAGCCGAAGATTGAGCCGTGTGGTTGCAAGGTGTAATGTTCTGCCGTGGATCCCCCCAATGGAGTGCGCATCGACAATGGATGAGGTGATGAGCATGATGACGCCAAAGGAACAATAATCATGTTGGTGATGATGATAGTGTGAGGCGTAAGTGAGCGTTTCCTTCGTGTTGAAAAACGTGTCTGTCGATGAAATCTGGTCATCGTACTTAGTCGGAATCATCCTCGATATCTACATCCTCCCTCTCATCTTCGTCGTCGCCGTCGTCATCGTCCTCGCCCTCCTCGCCCTCCTCCTCCTCCTCTTTGAAGTGTTGGATTTGCATGTGCTGCTGCTGTTGCTGCAAATGCTGAACGACCGTAGCGACAACGGCGGCGGCCGCGGCAGCGCTGACACCATCGTCCTGTTGCGCCTGCTGATTCTGACTTTGCTGCTCCTGCTCCTGCTGCTGCTGCTGCTGTTGCTTTCTAGCGGCGCCTCCGTGTCTGGCGGCGGCGTTCTTCTTCGCCCCTCGTCCGACTCGCCCCTCTTTCGCGTTGGTCGTCGACGCCGTGTCCTGTGGACGCACAACCGGACGTCGTTGAATCGATTACGACTCGGCCTACCTTGAGAATGTGGCTTGCGAGCGGATGGACGAGTCGAACGTGCTGAGCGTATTCGTCAAACTGCGGCGCCGTGAATCCGCATTGTTCGCAGACGAACACCTGCAAGCCCCCGCCGATTGGGATACGAACCGGGCAACGGGCCAGACCTTGCTGCGTCGCTCCTTGTAGGCGTAGTTGTGCGGTCGTCCATGCACTTTTCGGAGGTGCGACTCGAGCGAGCAGCGCTGCGTGAACGACTTTGTGCAGCACTCGCACTTGTACGGACGAACGCCTGAACAAGGGTGAGACGGACGATCCAGTATGTTCGCACCGGTATGTGTTCGGGTGTGTCGCTTCAGATCGAACGTGTCGTTGAAGCCTTTTCCGCAGAACGTGCACAGATAGCGCTTGATGTTCAGATGACATTTGGCGTGGCGGCTCAGAAGACGTGCTAGCGCGAACTTCTACAGATCGAGGATCCATTTGCGGTGATGACGCGAATCGTGATACCTTTCCGCAGACTCGACAGACGTGTGCACCGGGGACGGCAGTCTCCTCGTCCGTTCCGTCGGCAATCAACGATCCCGAGATTGATGCAAACAGTGCGGCCGGCATAAGCGATGCTGCCGCAGCAGCAGCCGCAGCAGCCGCGGCAGCACTGGCAGTCGAAGTAGTCGTAGCAGTCGTCGCCGTCGGCGTCGTCGTCGTTTCCGAGTTGGATCCCGACGAGATGAGGGGGTTCTTGATTCCGTAGCCGCCATTCACCCACTCGATTCGGGCACCGCTACTGCTCGCTGCTGCCGCCACCGCCAGAACCTGCACGTTATCGTCATCTTTTCGCGCTCAAACACCTTCGCCGACGCACCGGTGTGGGGAGAAGCGGCGGTGTCGGCGTGGAAGCTGCGATCGAGGGCGACGCCTGAGTCGTGGTCGTGTTGCTCATGGTCAGGAGGATGGGCGCCGCCGCCATCGCCGTCGTCTTGCCACTGATTGTAGTCATCGGATGCTGATCCTCGCTTCCGGACTGGGGCGAGGACTGTCGACGTTTCGCCTCGCCATTGTTCGCAGCGCTGTTCGCGGCTGCCGCCAAGAGCAATTGCTTGATGCTGAAGGGCGAGTCGTTCGCGCAGGCCGGCAACGCCGTCTTCTCGCCATCCTCCTTCTCCACCATCTCGTCCTCCGGATCCTGACGCTGCTCCGTCTGCTGCTGTCCTGCCGCCGCCGCGGCCGCCGCGAGCTGCAACTGCATCCAGAGCCGGTGTCTGAACTCGGCGGCCGCGATCGCGAGGATCGGATTTGACGACGGTGGCGGTGGCGGCGGTGGCTGCTGCTGTTCCTGCTGCTGCTGCTGCTGCTGTTGTTGCTGCTGCTGCTGCTGGATGATGGGCAGCAACGGGAAGAGGGGTGGCGGCGGTGGTACCGGATTCATCTGCATCTTGTGTGTATGCTGTGCGGCCTTGAGACGGAGCGAAGACGAAGAAAAGGGAGAGAAGAAGAGAGGGAAAGGGGGAGGGGGAAGAAGAGGAGCAGCGGCCCCTCGCGGTTACGGTCGTGTGCGCACTCGGTCGCTCCTCGCGTATGCACGCTGTGTGTGTGTGCGCGCGCGCGTGTGTGCACGACAGCAATGGGGCGCGACGTCGCTCTGCCGGTCGGCCAACACCGGACATGAAGGAGGAGGAGGAGAAGGAGAAACAGAAAGAGAGAGGGAGACCACTGTTCTATCCCAGCTGCTGCTGCGCGACAACCGATTCCGAGCAGCAGGACCGCAAGTCGCGACGGAGGAAGAGGAGGAGGAAGACGACTGACTAGGAAGAGACGGCGACGATGCTGCTGCTGCTGCCACCGCCCCAATTTTCGACTTTGCTACCACTAGCGGCACACTGTCTTCCCCTCTGCCAACGGAGCGAGCGGGACTCTAAGCCAAAAATGAAGAGACAGAGAGTGAGTGGAGGGGGGAAGGGAGAAGGGAGAGAAGACTAGCTCCTCCCCTCCCCCCTCTGCCCACGTCGTCCACTCGAAGGGAAGGGGAGAATGCTAAGGCGAAAGCAGGCAGGGGAATGTCTATGTATGTGCCCCGACAAGTGGCGGACGGAAGGGAGAGAAGAAGAAGAGGAGCAGGGGGAGAGTCGGCGAAACGGTGGAGGAGAAACAAGGAGAAGAGGGTAGGAGGAAAAGGAGGAGAAGGAGGAGGAGTCTGTCCCTGTGGAAACAAGAAGAAGAATGCCGGTTATGAGAAGGGAGAGAGTGAGGGGCGCCACACCACTTAGCAGCAGCAGCATCACCTCTTCCATATGGAGGAAGAGTGCCGTCTCCCTCCCGGAGAGGGAGAGGAAGAGAGCGAGGAAAGCAACACCGTCGCCCGTCACAACTCTCCCTTCATTCTCCACGCCTCGTCCTCTCTCGGAAACCACGCTGCACAATTGACGCGAGTGAGTGCTGCTGCTCCGGCAAACAGGCATTTCCCTCTTCCTCGCTCGCTCGTCCACTACCGTAACACACGCCCCCCCCTCTCCCGTGATGGAGTGTCTGATGTAAATAGTGGTGAGGGTGGCGAGGGTGCTGTTGCGGTAGCAGCAAGACCGGCTGCCACCACAGCAGCAGCGCCACCTCAAATTCTGCCCCCACCGCCACTCGTCACTCGTCCCCCAACCACTTTCCCCCTCCCGCAGCACCTTCTCAACCTGCACATCATCATGTGAGGCTAGCGGGAGAGAGGCGGGAATACGGTAGAGAGAGGGGCAGGGGATGAACGAGCGCACGCAATCGAGTCAGTCAGTCCGACTGACTGACTGAGACTGCTGCTCTCGATCCTCCTCCTTCTTTTCCTCCGACAACCCGACATTAGCCTCTCGCACTCTGTGATGGGATGAGGTCAGACGGGGGGCGCACACCGAGGCAACCGGACAGACAGCAGCACATCATTCCATTCTGTACCGTACGACTCGACACGACGCGGAGACTGCAGCCGGTTCGGGAGCGGGACGGTGGTCGGCGACACGGATCAGAGGGGGAAGGCGAAGAGGAGGAGGAGGAGGACGCGGTGATGCGCAGAGACGAGGCGAGAACGGACAGACGAGAGCAGAGTGAGGAGAGCAGTGTGGGGGCGGACTACGAGGATCAGGCAGACAAGCCGCTTGTCCCTCCACAATGGGGGAGAAGTGAGAGAGAGAGAGAGAGACGAGAGTCACACTCTACTCCCCCCACACACACACACGTCTCACTCCCTCGTCATCATCCGATTACGGTCTCCACCGCACTGGTGTCACAGAACTCTGCTCTCGAGCGCGCTGCTACGCCCGCCGAGAGGCAGCGCGAGAGCTTGCCGTTACTGGACGAAAGAGAGAGGGGACTGCTCTCGCGCACGCGCGCACGCCAAGGCCGAGCCGCCAAAGAGAGCGGACGGTGAATGGAAGAAGTCTTCTCCTCCACCGTCTGTATGGCCTCCGTTGCTTCCGGCCACCGCACGGCTGCAGTTCACCTTCGTCGTCGTCTTCTTCTCTCTCTCGCGGACCGTCGCCACACACACACACAGACACAGCAGCAGCAGCAGCAGCAGTAGCGTCCCCATCTAGGAGCACCATAATTAGACGACGCGACTCGTCTTTCACCTCCTCCCCCTCCTCCTCCTCACCTCCCTGCCCTCGCTGCTCATGGCCGCATACGCTGCTACTGGGACGACAACGACGACGACGTCTTCTAGGGGGGATGCGCAACCGCGAGAATAGAGCCCATTTATTTTGGCGGAACCAAGAGAAACTGTGCACCATCACAAGCAGGAGAACACAATAAATTAGTGCCGATAAGAGGAGAGAGGAATCATTGTTTCGGTTGGATGGCACCCTTCTCGACGAGTTCCGGCACTTCGACCGCAAGCCAGGGGCCGAGACCGAGCGAGAAGGCCTGCGCGATTCCGAATCGAGGCACGTTTCGAGCCCAGAGCGGCTGAATTCCAACGCGTAAATTCAGAAAGAACGGTAAGAACCTTAAAGTGGTCCGAGAGACAGATCTTGCCGCCTCTGTACATCTTCGCCGTCAGACCGTCCTGAAACAAGACGAGTGTCTCAAGTAAACCACCACACAACGCGCTACCAGTTGTGGAAGTGCAATCTCGGGCGCCGTCGTGGGATACGTGACCGGGACCTCGAACTCGACGTCGAATTCGTACCTGTGGCTTCGGCGTAACTCGGTCGAATAAAACGGCAACCTGAGATTGTTGTGGAAGTGCCAGCACTTTCCGAACCACTTGGTTCCTTGTTCGTTCGCCTCCAACTTGAACCAGTCCCTATCGCTCTTCTTGTTGTTCTCCACGAACGCGATGATCGCTTTGTACTCCTCCTTGATTTGGGAATTTCGGTGAAATCGGAAGAAGTGACATACTCCCAATCGCCGGATCCACAAGTCGCCGTCTCTCGGGCCGGCCTTCGTCTTCATCAACGGAATCGCCTTCAACTCGTCCTTCGCCGCAGCGTCCATTTTCTGCACGGCCTGAAAAATCGGGAAAGGACATTTCACGAAGGAACAGAGTGGTGGCGAATCGTGTCGCTGATTTGGCGGCGGCGGTGGAGCGCCGACTGGAACATGTGTCGAGCGATGTGCTGACCTCGGTCGCAAATCGTCTTTGTGACCCGCGGCCAATGGCATGACGCCGAAAATTGTCTCCACTAAAGTGTAGATCGTACGATTTGTAGAGATCGTCAAGAATGGACACGGTGGAAGTTGTGGAAGTCGATCCATTGCATGCGCCCGACGTCCGGTCCACGTACGTCCGCCGTGGACGACCGCGCAAGGTCGACCGTCCTCATGTTTGTGCCAATTTCGGATGTTGTTTGAAATTTCAGCAGACGGCGAATGCGACCTCAAGCTCACCGTATGGAACCGCGGACGGGCAGTACGCATGCTATGTGGAGGTACGTGTATATCTTATACGCACACGACATATTAATATTATTGAAGGAGTGCGAGTGGCGCGGCAAGTACCGCTCCGAGCGCACCAAGCACATGCGAGCGTGCCATCCGAACTGGGAGAAGCCGCCGCGACACGTGCTCGCTCAGCTGAGTCGAGCCGATCGGGGCGACGTCATTCGAGAGCCCGAATTTCCGTGCTTCATCGAAGGATGTCCCTGGAAAGGACACTATCGTGCGTCGCGATCCGTGCACATGAAACGAGATCATCCCGACTGGCAGCCGCCTGCCAAGCCGAAAACTGCCGTGAGTCTCTCCCGCTCCATTTGCTGCAAACCGCGCGACCCGAGTTCAAATGAGACTTGACTGCTGCTTTAGCCGGCCGACGTTGGATATCAGGAGAACGGACAGTACGCCTGTCACGTGAAGGAATGCCACTGGCGAGGTGCGTCCCGAGGTACAAGGGCTCTGCACATGAAGAAGGCGCACGAGTCGTTCGTGAATCAGGCGTACTCTCCGCGCAACGTCGGGTTACTCGCATTTTGCCGTTCTATCGCTCCGCCTGCAGGTTCCCTGTTGCGATTGTGGCTGCGTTCTATCGTCACACAAGCTCTTCGTCGAGCACATGGTCAAGAACCACGGCATGGAGGGCATCGTCTCTCGCGAGTTTGCGACTCTCGCCGACTACGAGGTGCGCCTTGTTGCTGTGCGGAGGTATCTAGAAGTGACCGCCACGATTCCAGGCCTGGTTCGAAGCGGTGCAAGACTCGTTCTCCATCGACTTCGTCAAGCGAATGGGCGTGAAGACGACGCCCCAGTGCAAGGTGCTCTACCTGTACTGCGCCCGCGGCGGAGGCTATAAGTAAAACGAGCTGATGACTTCGCACACACATCGATGTCCTCTTGTCAGGGAGCGGGCCGCTCTCGAGCTGATGAAGAAGCCGCCCCGACGACCGCCCACTCGAGGAACGCAAAAGTGTGGCCAGAACTGCGCCGCCTACCTGCGAGTGGTCCAGTGGACGGACGGCCAGATCGGCGTGGTTGGCTGCGTCGAGCACACGGCGCATCGTTGCGGAACGCCTCTTCTTCGACCCAATCGGTTAGAGTGTGCACCTCCTCGTTGGTCACGACGCTCCGCTATAGACCGGAGCGCGACGTCATGTCCGAGTACCTGTACTCGATGGAGGGACACACTCCGCTGGAGGTGCTCGTCGATCGACTCCGACTTTCGGATGGCTACGCGATCGAGGGCTACGAGTTCACGCCCATTCCGAGGGCGGAGCTCTTCAAGCCGGTTGCGGAGGATGCCGAGGTGGTTCTTTCTGGGAGCGTCTTTGGCACGAATGCAGAGGCACAGATCGCGTTGCTGATGGCGTTCGTGAACGATCTGCCCGAGGGCTCCGTCTTCAACTTCCAGACACCCGACAACTCGCTCGGACGCAACCTCAGCTTCGGTTCGTTGCCAAAACGGCTTCAAGCGAAACGCTCTGCGCTGCTAGGATTCATGACGGACGAGATGCGGGCGATGTGGCAGTCGGAGGGCAATCGTGCGCTGGTGATCGACGAGTTTCGGGAGGCGATCGACGCGCACGACGACGTGACGTACATGGTGCGAACGGCGTCCGTCGTGGACGAGCACGGATTCCCACACGTCGTCGCGCTCTGGGTCTCGACGAGCAGCAGCGATCGTGCGCCCCTGCTCAAGCAGTTGCACTTGGCTGCGCCGGACGTCAAACCGTCGACGCTGGTCGCGCCCCGCGACGTTGGGCTTTGGCTGGATGCCTGGAACAGCGAGATGGACCAAGAGATCCCGGCCGACGTCCAGATCTCCGAGTGGCAGCTGCTCTACGCCTGGGCGTCCGCCATCGATCTTCACCACGAGAATCGAATCGACAAGTTCATCATGCTCTGCGCCCTCCGCCGATATCTCCGGTTCGTGTTCCGGAGTTGGGGTGCGTGTGAATGCAGTGGTGCGTTGCTTGCAGACAAACCGAAGAGGAAGTGGGCCAACAATTGTTGAATGAATTCTATGAAGCGCTGCGAGAAATGGAGCTCAAAGACCTCGCCTGCTACTTCGACGCCTATTTTCGAGATGAGGTACTTTTGGGGGGGGGGTCGATGTTTGAATCGGTTACATCGCTACGCTACAGGGAATGATGGATCGAATTTCGCCTCTGGCCGAGACCCGTAACCCATTGACGAATCATACCAACCCAACCCTGGATCTGGCACTGCAGTATGTTGTTGCTTTTCGCCGTCCGCATTTCGAGTTCTAGGGAATTGCGCTCGCTGTTCCTACAATCGACTCGTGTCAAGCGAGTGGATCAATGGCTGAGCGTGTTGGTGCATGGCGTCAAGTCCTTCAATGCATGCCAGCAACCGTCCATCATCATGACGCGAGAGTGAGTTTACACTAGACTGGCGGCTAGAAGAGCAATTGATTTGCAGTGTTGAAAACGACTGGCAAGGCGAGGGCATGGAGGAAATCGACGTAGAAGGCGTCCACCCGGTAAGCGTCTAGATTTTTTGAGAGTAAGGGTGCGAGCGCTTTTTCGATGAGCAACGCCTCCTTTTTGTCTTCCCCATCAATCGATTGAAAAGACTACGAGATAGTTGGAAACGTGCACATGCACTTTTTCAGCATTATCCCATGCTGAAGCAGGCGACGTCGAGGTGGATGAACGAGGAGGAGGAGGAAGAGGACATGTTCGACGACGACACCGCATACATGGTGACGAACGGGGAGTGTGGGTGATAAACGAGCGACAGTCGCAGACGGAGGAGGAGATTGTTGTGATGGGACATGCCGAGGACGAGACGGCGGCCGCGGCGGAGGCGGGAGCGTCTGGCTCGTTGCCAGACGACCAGGAGTTGCTAGTGGTGGACGACGACGACGTCCAACAACGACAGCGCTTCGACCTCCGTCACGCCCATCTGCACGCTCCTTCCGCTCTGGGGCCGTCCACGTCGATGAGCTCGACCGTCCATCAGCAGCAGCAGCAGCAGCACAATCCCTTCAGGCCAGTGACGCGAGCTTCGACATCCGGATCGCAACAACATGGAGGCAGGATTCAAAGCGCACGCCGCTAGTTGCCGTTCTTTCTCTCTCTCCTCCTCGCTTTTCTTCCGATAAAGACGGGCAATTGCAGTACATTTATGTGGAAGGTGGCACGCGCATACGCG
>JACMII010000034.1:34589-51296 GCA_014805405.1 Bunonema sp. RGD898 | reverse complement strand
CTCTCCTCCTCGCTTTTCTTCCGATAAAGACGGGCAATTGCAGTACATTTATGTGGAAGGTGGCACGCGCATACGCGCAGTTGTAATGGGAGGCGAACGAGACGAGAGCGAGCGAGATCATTTGGTCGTCGTCGTCGTCGTCGCCATGCTTCTGCTCCATCGCCGTTGGTGTGGACGTCTTCTGGCTGTACGGAAGTAGTCCGTCGGCTCGTAAACGGGGACGCGCGCGCGCACGGGGGGAGAAGGAGGAGCGGGGGAGCATTTGCGCGCTCTCCTCTCTCCCGATGTCGGGAGTCAGCAGCAGCAGATGGCCGAGGAGGTGGGGAGAGAGCGAGCGAGGGAAAGTCAGCTCCACCTTGGGAAGACAGCTCGCCGGTAATGGCTGCGTCTCCACCCCCACTGCTTTTCCTTCCCCTTCCTCCGAGTAGTGTGAGCACTCTCCGAATCCGCTCTCCCTCCTGCAAAGACTCGTTCTCCTGCGTCTCCTCCTCTTCCTCCTCCTCCTCCTCCTCCTTCTCCCCCCTTGCTCACGTCTCTCTCTCTCCCCAAAGCGGAGGAAGAGGGAGAGACGTTGTTTCTCCGCCCGGAATTGGCCCCGGTTCGTCGTTGTCGTCGTCGTTGTCGTCGTCGTCGTCGTCGTTCCTCCCCCCTGCGTTTCCCGCCTCCCGCTGCCGCGTGCGTGCTTTCCTTCCGGCAGCCGTAGTTGGTGTAACATGGCGTGCAGGCAGGCAGGCAGGCTGGGCGGTCTGTGTACAGTGCGAGCACATTGCTTCTGCTCGACGACGACGACGATGACGATGATGATGAGCGGCGCGAGCGGAGCGGTGAGGTTGTGTGGTGGGGGTAGGGAAGGCAGCCCCCCGCCGCCACCACCATCGCTGCCGTCGTCGCCGCCACCGCAATCAACCGGTTTGCACATTAGGGAGGAGACTGACACAAGGAGGAGGAGGAGCGCCACACCCTCTCCTCCCCCTCCTCCCTTCCTCTCACTTTCCCCCGCACACACATACACACGCACGCACACCTCTGATAGGACGACGACGGCGACCAACCACGCCCGTCTCTCTCTCCCTCTCGCTCTCGCTCTCTCTCGACCGCTTCTCGCTGGGTCTACTGTCACATGCGGGGGAAGAGACCCGTCTCTCCTTGTTGTTGCTGTGCTCTCCCTCCCACACTTCGGCTTCTTGTTATTATGCGTACGTGTGTGTGTGTGCGCGCGCGCACGTGTGTGTATGTGTCGAGAGTGGTGCGCAACACAACGATGGCAGCAACCAGTCTTGGCTCCGCCATTGGAGGAGCGACGACGGTGACGAGGAGGAGGGGGAGGAGACGATCCGGCCAGTCAGCAATAACTCTTCTCCCCCCCCCCCTTCTTGGTCAGCTTCTTCTCGTCTCCCCCTCCTCCTTCTCCACCCACACCACTCAGGTGCAGCAACTGCAACCGCCATTTGTGCGCGCACGCCTAGTTGCAGCAGTCTCTCCCCCCGCCTCCCCCTCGCTCACTTGCCGTATCCTATTCCCCCCTGTGCAGTCTCTATTACAATAATCTCCCCCCTTTCCCACCTCTGCTCCATCGCTAGTGCAGGGTGACGGCAGTGGGCACAGTCGACTGTTCGTCCCCGCAGGCTATAGGGACGGACAGCGGTGGCCGTTCAAAGAAAGAGGAGGCAGCAGTAGAGTGATGGGCGTCACCGCCACCACTACCGTCACTGCTTGCCATTCTTCATTCCCGGCGCCCTGCGTCTCTTCTTTGTCTACCCAACCCTCTCTTCCTCTTGCCCCCCCCCCTTCTTGTCACTGTGCTCCCTTGTTAGGAAGATGCAGAGCACATTGCGGTCACACCCTCCCTCTTCCCTGCGCTCTCCGTCGGGCGAGCGAGCGAGTGAGCGTTCGATATGGACGAGGCGTTTGGTGTTGTTGTCGTGCATGCGCGCGTGCGCTCGCTCGCGCACTACCTTCCTCATCCCTTGCACGACCTTGCGCACGGCGTGCAGATATGAAGGGTGGGATGCGTGCGGCTGGTGACTCGAATAAAGGAGGACACACCGCCGCCCTCTGAGTGCGTCGCGCGCGCACACACACACCACCACCATCTCCGCCTTCCATTTCCCTCTTCTCTCTTCTGCCGCCTGCGGCGGCCGCCACCGCCCTCCCTCTCGGTGCTACTACTGCTGTGCTGCTGTCTTTGTGGCTTGAGGTGAAGAGCCTGAACGCAGGGTGGATTGGGTCACTGACACGCGACGAACTAAGAAGAAGAGGAGGAGGAGGTGAGGGAGGGGGGCAGAGAGAGAGGGAGACGACGACCTTGGGCGGCGTCTCTCTCCGATCGTGTGCGGATGTGACGGTCGATGTGCCAGTCGCCTCCTTCTCCTCCCCCCTCCTCCTCCTCGACCTCTTCCTCACTCCCGTGTGCGCGCATTTCTCCCTCCGTCTCCTCCATTGCAACGTCCCGCTCGAGTGGAAGCATCCATTCTCTCTCTCTCACCGGTCTCGGTTACGTGTCTGCACTCCATGTTGTTCCTCTCGTCCTCTTGACTAGTTGGTCCCCTCTCTCCTCCTCCTCCTTCTCCTCCCATCATCTTCCCCCATGTCTCCTCTCTCTCTTTCTTCGGTCTTCATCCTTAACCGATGGCAATGCTGCTGCTGCTGCTGCTGTGTCTCTGCCGCTGTGTGTGCGCGTGCGCTGTCGAGTGGCGATGGCGGTGGTGACGGCGGCGGCGGCGACGACGACGGTGGCGGCGACGGCGACGATGGTAGAAGAGCAGCAGAAGTGCGCGAGCGCGTGCGCAGTGAATGGTGGTTTGCTGCCTCTCCTCCTGACGCAGCCGCTTATGGAAGACGTAGATGGGACCATCGAGCATGATGTGCGCGGCGCGTGTGTTTGGTGGAAGCAGAAGAAGAAGACGACGAGTGAAAGTCGCACTATCGTGTGTGTATCCCTCTCCCCTTCTCCATTGCGGCTTTGTGTGTGTGAGAGTGAGTGAGTGTTGACCAGACAGACACTGGCTTCTGGCACGCTCGTAAATCCCAATTGCGGTGGTGGCAGGAAGAGAGAGAGAGAGGGAGAGAAGGCGGCACAGTGGCATCGCATTGCATAGAAAGAGCGCAGGCGCTTTCCTTCATCCTCCTTCCAGTGCGACGCGAGTTTCCGGAAGAGAGCACATTCCCCACCCCGGTGGATGATGATGCGGGGAGAGGGTAGCTATTCCCCTTCTCTCTTCTTCTTCGCCCTCCCCCCTCTTCGTCTCAACTTGCCTTCTCCTCCTCCTCGTCGTCGTCATCTTTGTCGGCTGGAGAATTGGAAACGGGCAACGGCAGATGACCGCAGTCATCCATCACACACTCATGCAGTGCACCACCACCACCATTCGCAATCACTGTCGAGGGGTAGGGGACATCTGCTCGTCTCTGTGACGCTGTTCTTCTTCCCTCCCCCCTCGTCGTCGTCTTCCTGCGGTTGCCCCGTCGCTGCTGTTGGCGCGGCTGCTTAGCGCACATTAGCGACCGCAGAGACAGCACTTCTTGACACGCGAGACAGAAGGGAGACGACGAACAAATATCACTAGAGGGAGAGAGACAGTGCCCGCGAAAACATGATCATTTCACAAGAGGGAGAAAGTGAGGGGCGACTGATCAAAGCGCACATCTCTTGAGAGGGAGAAGGCATGCGTGCGATGGCGAGGAGGGGCGGCTGACATTGGTGGCGACGTTCCGCGCGCTCGCCCGAAACGCTCGTCCATCTCTCTTCTTTCCACAAAGGGAAGACACATACACGCGCGCGTGCACATCCATTCCTCTCCCTGCCATTGCTCTGTCATCTATCTTCGTCCATCCATCGGTCTTCTCCTCTCGTTTGTGTGTGTGCGCGCGCATGCGCAACTTTCTCCCCTCCTCCAACTTGAAATTTCAGTCATCCAGGATGGGCTGGCCGCCAACTCGGCGGAATCACCAGTCTCGTCTCCCGCCACTTCTGCTTCTTGTCGGGCTCGCCGCGGCCGCACACGCCCAGGGATATGGATACCGTAAGGGGGAGCGCGTCATCAGCGATGAGCGGACGGCATCGTTTAGAGCGAGTAGAGTGTCGAGTGGACGACCCGCTGTCCTGCTCGCAGACCAAGTTCGAGGTGTGCGTCTTCGTGAACGGCCAGTACCGCTGCGACTGTCCGAGGGGCGTCGGCCGATTGCGGTATCGATTGGTTCGCGTGCGATCCGACGCAAAGCGCCGCAATGCAGGGACGGTCGATGTCGGCTGGTGAACGAGTGCGCCCAGCCGGCACTGAACAACTGCCACCGAGACGCGACGTGCTTCGACAAGCCGGATGGCTACAGCTGTCAGTGCAAGCCCGGCTTCGCGGACGTGTCGCCGGACGCGGCCCGCCAGCCCGGCCGGATCTGTCAGCCCCAGCAGAACGAGTGCCGCTCGAAGCAGACGTACGGCGTGGACTGCGACGCGAACGCGAACTGTGTCGACACTCCGCAAGGGTACTCGTGCGTCTGCGAGCAGGGCTACACTGACGTGTCGACGACCATCTCGAGGATGCCCGGCAGAAAGGTGGGCGCGCACTCCTCCCCCTCCCCTCTACTCGCCGTCTCGTCTCGTCATCACATCAAGCGGTGCATTGCTATTGTCGTCGTTGCAGTGCGTGCAAGTGGTGAACGAGTGCGCCACCGGAGCGCACGACTGTTCCCCGAACGCCGAGTGCATCGATCGGGCCGAGGGCTACGAGTGCCGATGTCGATCGGGATTCGTGGACGCCTCGCCCGACGTCTATCACTATCCGGGACGAGTGTGCAACCAGCCCAAGCCACCAGAGCACTATGGCATCCAACTGGCTCGCCAGGTAACCATCATCCTCATTCTTTTCGCCCTCCCGTGCGCGCGCGCTCTCACCAAGGAGATGTGTCGCGCTGGCGCCGGAGCGTGCAAAAAGAAGAAGAAGCAAAGCTGCAAAGCAGAGCGTGAGACAGAGAGAAGGACGTGTTAGCCGAGCAACCAGAGAGCAACCAGAGGGAGCAAAAGAGAGAGAGAAACGCGCCGTGCACGCCTCATTGGCCTCTCGCGAGCAGATGGTGCAACAGCAGCAGCAGCAGCAGCAGCAGTAGCTGCAGACGAATAGGCGCGCGCAGCAAACCGAAATGTCAAAGGCAATATGCGCGCACACATATACACGTGATGATATGTCAGCCACCGTCGGGCTGCCGCTCCTCCGAGGAGTGCGCCGTGAACGAGGAGTGCGTCGCGAATCTGCAAGGCTCGGCGGCCTGCCAGTGCGTGCGCGGCGCCGTGAAGCAGTCGGACGGGAAGTGCCATCTGTTCTCGCGCTGCGAGCAGCAGAACGAGTGCGACCCGAACGCGCAGTGCTCGAACACGTACGACGGCTACAGCTGCAAGTGTCGAGCGGGCTACCGCGACACGTCGCCCGAGCCGAACCGACTGCCCGGCAGGAGATGCTCGCCTCGTGAGTCCCCCTCCGTTCCATTCGCACTCATCGTCGTCACCCTCGTGCAGTGACGAACGAGTGCGCCGAGGGCACGGCCGACTGCTCGCCGTACGCGACCTGTCAGGACACGCAGGACAGCTATCTCTGCGCGTGCAAGACCGGCTACACGGACGTCTCGTCCCGATACAACCTCGCGCCCGGCAGGAAGTGTGCCAAAGGTCGGGGCGAGGGGAGCGCAGTCTTCTCACGTTGCACACCACACATCGCATTATCACACACGCGCACATTGCAGGCGGCAATGAGTGTGCGGACCGCGCGAGCAACACTTGCGACGACAACGCGGACTGTGTACAGCTGCCCGACGGCTACACCTGCAAGGTGAGGGCGACCGGCACGTGATCGCACGGCGACGACAACGGCGTGATCTTGCAGTGTTTCTCCGGCTACGTGGACGTCTCGTCGAACGCGAACCTGCAGCCCGGTCGGGTGTGCACGCTGCAGACGCAGTGCCCGGCGCAGCCCACCGATCTCGTCTTCCTGATCGACGGCTCCGGATCGATCGGCTCGTACGTCTTCCAGACCGAGGTACTGAACGCGCGCAGTCTTCCCGACAGTAAGGAACCGCCGTGTCCGCACTAGGTGCTGCGCTTCCTGAACGAGTTCATCGAGCTGTTCGACGTCTCGCCGCAGCAGACGCGCGTCGCGGTGGTTCAGTACTCGGACCAGATCCGACACGAGTTCGGACTGGGCGACTACGCGTCGCGCGCACAGATCCACTCGGCCATCCGACAGATCACCTACCTCACGGGCCTGACCCGAACCGGCGCCGCCATCGAGCACACCGTCGCGGAGGCGTTCTCCGAGCGCCGAGGCGCCCGTCCGGCGGGCTCCGTCGCTCGAGTCGGCATCGTCATCACGGACGGTCGGTCGCAGGACAACGTCACCATCCCGGCGGCCAATGCACGACGAGCCGATGTCAATCTGTTCGCGGTCGGAGTGACCAGCCACGTGATGGACGACGAGCTCAAGGTGCGGCGAAACGAGTTGGAGTCGGAAACGACGGCAATGTGTGTGTTCAGGCGATCACGGGCAGTGCAGAGCGCACCTTCCACGTCAACGGCTTTGAGGATTTGAACACGAGACTGCGATCGCTCATCCAGAAGGTCACGTGTCCGCAGGTTGCCCAGTCCGAGCCCACTTACGGTACGACGCTTTCCGTGCGACAGGGAAACCCCCGTCTCTCAATTATAGGTCCCTGCGACCCGGCCACGAACCGCGGTTGCGATCGTGCCCTGAACCAGGTGTGCCTCGTGAAGGACGGCAAGTTTTCGTGCGGCTGTCCCGAAGGATTCGAGCTGCACCCCGTCACAAAGGTGAGAGAGGGAGGAAGTGAAGACAGATGGTGGTGGACTGGAATGCGCGTTGAGGTGTGTGGCGGCGCGCCGTGCAATCCCGAGATCGCGTCGTCGTGTCCGGATCCGGAGGTCTGCGAACGCACGCCCTTCGGCAACTATCGCTGCATCTGCGTCGAGCTCGATCGACGCGATCCGCATACCGGACAGTGCAGTACGTCCTTTGCACTTCCGCGCTCACAGAGAGGAAGAGTGAGGGAAGCAGGGAGATTAACATCTCCTATGCGATTAGCGAATGGGGGTGCGGATGATCATGATGACACGACGTGCACATCGGGAGACAATGGCGAAAGTGAAGGGACACGATTGCAGAGTCGCCGAACACGATCTCCGAGTCGCACGACGAGTGCGGATCCAACGGACACGACTGTGGACCGCATGCGCAATGCGTCCGCTCCCCGTCCGGCGACTTTGTCTGCCAATGCGAGTGAGTCCCCCCGCCAGAGAGACCGGAGCACAAGGGCACGGCTTGCAGCGAGGGCTTCGAGCGCAACCCGAAGTCGGACAAGTGCCAGCTGCCGGGCAGCTGCGACCCCACGCTTCCGAACGCCTGCGACGCTCGCAAGAGGGAGCAGTGTCTGCCGGACTCGGCGGGTCACTACAGCTGCCAGTGTCCGCCCAACTTCAAGCGCCACGCGGTCACCGAGATCTGTCTGGTGGACGAGTGCGCGGCCGGCACGCACGACTGCGCGCCCGGCGCGATCTGCACGAACACGGACGAGTCGTTCCTGTGCGCCTGTCCGGCCGGACAGCTCGACAAGTCGCCGGACCCGAAACGAAAGCCCGGCCGTGTCTGCTCCACGCGTAACTCGAGCGGCATCGTCGTGACAAAACACACGCACACGTTCAGAGCACGACGAGTGCGCCGAGGGTCGACACAACTGCTCGGTGAACGCGGTGTGCATCGACCTGCCGGACGGGTTCCTCTGCCGCTGCAAGGAGAACTTTGTGGACGTCTCCCCGAACCCGGCCAACTTTGGCGGCGTCGAGTGCAAGGCTCTGGTGGACGAGTGCGCTCGAGAGGACCTGAACACCTGCCATCGGAACGCGATCTGCACGGACACCAGGGACTCGTACAAGTGCTCCTGCAAGGAGGGCTACATCGACAAGGACGAGCTGCGAAATCCGGGACGACACTGCGAGAAACGTAGGCTCTCTCTTGAGGCGGAAGACGTTCAGCGACCGCAAGAGAACGCACCTCTTGCAGTGAACCAGCTCTGCGATCTCGGACGACACGACTGCGCCCCGCAGGCGCGATGCATCGGTCGCGGGGTTGACGCGTTCGACTGCGTCTGTCCGGCCAGCTTCCTCGACCGATCGCCCGATCCATCGAAGCCGGGACGACGCTGTCTGGAGCGCGTCTGTCTCTCGCCCAACAAGCACGACTGCCATCCGGCCGCGGTCTGTCACGAGGTCGACGAGGGCCCCGACCACTACACGTGCAAGTGCCGCGACGGCTACGTCGATCAGAACCCCACTCGACCGGGTATGCGCGCGCGCGTCTCTTCGCGGTTTAAGGCGGGGGCATTGCAGGTCGCGAGTGCAAGGAGCTGCTGAACGAGTGTCTGGATGGGGCGCTGAACGACTGCGACCCCGTGGCGACGTGCGTCGACAAGCCGGACGGCTACGAGTGCGTCTGCCCGATCGGCACGAAGGACCAGTCGCCGAGCCGCGAGAAGCCCGGCCGCAGCTGTCTGCCGCTCGTGGACGAGTGCCGCAACCCGCAGCTGCACAACTGCTCGCGCTTCGCGGACTGCATCGACAAGGAGGAGGGCTACGAGTGCCGCTGCAAGACCGGCTACCACGACGTGGACGTGAAGAGGGCACCCGGCACGAACTGCAAGTTCATCATCGACGAGTGCGCCTCGGACAACCTGAACGACTGCGACAAGCACGCCACGTGCACGGACACGCTCGAGGGCTACACGTGCGCCTGCGTGGCGCCCTACCAGGACGTGCATCCCGAGGTGCCGGGCCGCCAGTGCCGCTTCGACGAGTGCCGCGACCCGAAGACGAACGACTGCGACGAGAACGCGGACTGCATCGACACGGACGACGGCTTCACGTGCCAGTGCAAGACCGGCTTCTTCGACGCGGCGGACGACGCGCAGCACACGGGCCGCATCTGCACAGCCGTCCAGATCGACGAGCCCCCGCAGGCCGAGCCCGTCACCCAGGACCCGGACCTGGTGCCGTGCGGACAGACCTTCTGCAAGCTGCACCTTCACGAGGTCTGCATCGGCGGCACCAAGTGCGGCTGCCGTCCCAAGCAGGGACGCGCGGACGCCGACTCGCCTTGCGTCGACGTCGTCGAGGTGGGTGGTGGCGGGTTTTCGTGCTGCTGCTGGCGCACAGCATGCGAATGAATGTGATCATCGCTCGTCGACATGCAGGTGCCCATCGCTGTGCACGTCGTGTCGGACGCCGGTCGTCCGCTCGCCTTCTCGTCGGACTACGGCCGAAAGACGTCGCCCGCCTACGTGGAGGTGATCGACAACGTGGTGCGCGGCGTGGGCAAGGCGCTCGAGAAGACGGAGATCGCGCCCAAGTACATCACCACGTACGTCTTCCCCCGTTGTCTGGCGAGCGACGATGAGTTGACCGTCGCCGACTTGCAGTGACGTGAAGTACATCACGAACCCGCGCGTCGAGAACAGCACCTGGGACCATGGCGTGCTCGTGAACGGATCGCTGCAACTGGCGCCGGCGCCCGGTCAGGATCAGTGCGACGTGTGGCGACAGCTGCGCGAGGGCGTGCGCGCCAAGAACGGTCGACTCGGCAACCTCGAGGTGGACATGGACAGTCTCGATCTGCTCGATCCCTGCCGACCGCCGCCCAATCGCGGCACGCCCTGCGGCTCGACGTTCTGCCGAGACGAGCTCGGCGAGGAGTGCATCGCCGGCCGAGTGTGCGGCTGCCCCAACGAGCAGGTTGGCGATCTCTCTCCCTCCATGCGGTAGCACACCTCGCGCTTCAGAAACGCGCCGGTCCGGACGAGCCGTGCAAGGTGGTCGAGTCGTGGCAGATCCCGCTGGTCGTCCTGCGCGACGGCCATCGAGAGCTGGAGCTGACGCCGCAACTCACGAACCCGCTCGACAACACGCATCAGCAGTTCGCCGAGCGGTGAGTCGTCCTCCCCCTCACGCGAACAAGTGCATGTGTTGTTGCGTCGCAGATTCGAGAAGGGCATCGGCCAGTCGTACGGACAGACGCCGCTGCGCGAGGCGTTCGTGACGGCCGAGATCAACGACGTCGGCTCGCCCGACACCCTGAACAAGACCTGGGACCGGGGCGTGCTCGTGAACTTCACCTCCTTCTTCGAGAAGGGACGCGTCGCGGAGCCGCACTCCGTCTTCACCGATCTGCTCGAGTACATCCAGCACCGCAACCGCATGGAGATCGGCCGCTCGAATCTCTTCATCTCGCCGAACCAAGCGGACCCGTTCTCGGCGTGCTTCCACTCGGACTGCCATCCGCAGGCGATCTGCCGCGAGACGGGCCGAGGCACGTACGCGTGCCAGTGCCCGGCCGACTTCCGCGACCTGGACGTCGCGAACCCCGGCCATCGGTGCGTCGCGACGAAGGACGTGAACGAGTGCGAGCGCCCCGAGTGGAACGACTGCTCGCCGGACGCGCGCTGCATCGACCTGCCGCACCTCTACCGCTGCGAGTGCGTGACGCCGTACGTGGACGCGGCGAAGCCCGGCCAGCTGGTCGGCTCGGTCTGTCGACTGGACTACTGCTCGGACGCGAACTTCTGCCCCGCGAACACGACGTGCCGAAGCGACGAGCAGCAGGCGCACTGCGTCTGCAAGCCCGGCTTCGTCGACATCTCGGACGCGCCGGACCGCAGCGCGCTGGGGCTCGCGCAGGCGCAGTGCCTGCGCGCCGACGACGTGAACGAGTGCGCGCTCGGGCAGCACACGTGCTCGCCGGCCGCCGACTGCATCGACCAGAAGATCGGCTACGACTGCAAGTGCCGCGACGGCTACACGGACCAGAACCTCGAGAACCCGGGCCGACTGTGCGCGGCGCTGCTCTGCGGCCAGTGCAACGGCCACGGCGACTGCATCCACGACGCGCTGAACCCGAACAACGTGACGTGCGCCTGCATCGACGGCTGGTCGGGCACGTTCTGCGAGGTGGCGCCCTCGAACGCTGACCTCATCCTCTTCATCCTGCTGGCGCTGCTCTTCCTGCTGCTCGCCCTGCTCTGCTGTCTCTACCTCTGCTCGAAGCTGCGCTGCTTCCGCGCCGCCGCCGCCGAGTCCGCGTCCGGGCACGAGATCCTCGGCTCGGACTACTACACGATCCCGCGCGCCAAGCTGCGCGCCGACTACAACAACGCGGGCGCGATGGCCGACTACCTGGACGACGGGCTCTCCGTCACGTCGGGCGGCAGCCTCGAGGAGGTGGAGCGACGCGTCACGACCGACGTCACCACGCGCGAGGTGCGCACCACGACCGTGCACAACGAGGACGGCACGATGCACACCACGCAGCAGGTGAGTGTGACTCTTGTGTCTGGCTGGCGACGACGACGACAACCACCACCATGTCATGCAGGTGACCGTGCATCCGCACTCGCTCGCCGCCATCTCGTCGGGCGCGGCGAGCGCGATCGGCAGCTTCGGCCACTCCGGCATCGAGACGGAGGCCGAGCAGTTCGCCATCACGTCGTCCGACCATCTGGCCGAGCAGCGGATCGTCGACGGCGGACTACAGGCACGCCTTCCCCGCCATCATCCCCATCATCGTGTTGGTCGATTGCAGAGCCGGTCATGGGCCGCCTCCGCCGGTGGTGCGGTCCGTGGTGGCGGCGGTGCCGTGGACACGGACGAGGAGGGCGGCGACGGATCCTGGGAGCGCGTCACTCGATTCGAGCGGCAACACGACTGGCAGCCGGGCGTCGAGGGCGATCCGCGCACGGGCACCGAACGTCGACGCAACCAGGCCGTCACGACGACCACGTCCAGCGAGACGCGCGACTACTTCTAGTCGGGGGGCGCCGCCCACATCACTTCCCACCAATTCCTCCTCCTCCTCAGACACTCTTACTCAGAAGATTCTGCGACACACACACACACACAGTCTGACTGCTCACGTCTCTCTCGCTCGCTACTTTCGACCGATCGATTCCAGAACATATTGCGCGACCCTCCTCGCACTGGTGCTACAACAAAAGAACAAACACTGCTTCACATCTCATTCATTTGTTGTTGAGAGAATGCACACGCATATACAGAAGAACACACTTGCCACCGACAACCACGAGTCTCTGCTCACAGACGCACTGCCGCACAGACGGACGGACGACAAGTCGCAGTCTCCCTATCTATGCACCAGTGAGAGGTCAGACGACTACGACCACGACGACGAAGACGATGATGATGAAGAGACTGATTGACTCGACAGAGGAAGAAGCGGCTTTGATCTCCCCCCGCGTTGCACTCGTGCAAGACTCCTCCTTCTTTGTCATCGTCTTCATCGCGACCACTGTCAATCAACGCGTGCAAGATCAACGAGAGGCCGCCGTTCAGGCAGCCGATTTGTGGAGGTTGTCGTCTGTTTCTCTGTCTCTGTCGGAGGTTCGCTCTCTCTCTCGCGCAACGGCTCTTCCTCGATCTGTCGTACCAACGAAAACAACTCTAGCTCGTGACCTAACTCGATTCAGTATCTCGCTCTCATCAGAAATTCGACTCGACTAGGGATAGGGGGAGGAACTAATTTCTAGTAGCTCTTGTCGGTGCGGTGTGCGTGCGTGCGCGCGTGTTCGGAGAGCGAGCAAGAGACAGACGGCCCGAGGCCAACGAGAACAACTTGTGGGGAGGGAGGAGGAAGGCGTCATCGTCGCTCTTAGAACATGCCGCCGCCCATTCCAGGCATGCCGCCCGGCGCGCCACCGCCGGCCGGCGGGTCGGGCTTGGGCAGCTCGACGACGACGCACTCGGTGGTGGCGAGCAGCGACGACACGCCGGCCGCGTCTTGCAGAGCCGTGCGGATCACCTGCCAGATACAGTTTGTTCGCCCTGCCATACGCGCGCCTACCTTGGTGGGATCGACGATGCCGGCCTCGATCATGTTGACGTACTTATTGTTGAGAGCGTCGAAGCCGAACTGGCTCTCGTTCGTGTTCAGCACCTTCTCAACGACGGCGGCCGGCTCGAGACCGGCGTTGCGCACGATCGTCGTGATCGGCATGCGAACGGCGCGTTGCACGATCGTCACGCCGCGCTGCTGGTCCTCGTTCGCCACCTTCAGCGTGTCCAGAGCGCGGACGGCACGCAGCAGAGCGACGCCGCCTCCCGGCACGATGCCCTCCTCGACGGCGGCGCGCGTCGCGTTCAGCGCGTCCGTCACGCGGTCCTTCTTCTCGTTCACCTCCACCTCGGAGGCTCCGCCAACCTGCGCACAACGACCGGCGATGGTGATGGGGAAGAAGAAGAAGACGTACCTTGAGCACGGCCACACCCTTGGAGAGCTTGGCGAGACGCTCGTTCAGCTTCTCCTTCTCGTACTCGCTGTTCGACGCCTCCAGCTCCTCGACGATCTGCTCGCAGCGCTTGTCCACCGCAGCTGGGTCGCCGCCTCCGCGCAGGAGCAGAGTGTCGTCCTTCGTGATGACCACCTGAGTGATGTGCACAATATGATGTACCCTTCCGCATCAACAAGGCAACCTCATCAGCCTGGCCCAGATCCTGGATCTGCACATCCTCCAGCTTCACGAAGTTCGCGTCATCTCCGAACACGGTGCCGCCGCACGCCACAGCCATATCCTAAAATGAGAAAGTCTCGCTCTCTCACGTCTCTCCTCATTGCCTTGAGGGTGTTCTTGCGGTTGTCGCCGAATCCGGGGGCCTTGACGGCCGCGACCTGCAGGCCGACCTTGAGACGGTTCAGGACGAGCGTCGTGAGCGCGTCCGCGTCCAGATCCTCGGCAATGATGATGAGCGGACGACGGTGCTTGTTCGCGAGCTCCAGCGCCGGAACCACGTCCTCAACCTGTGTGG
Source organism: Bunonema sp. RGD898 (assembly GCA_014805405.1). Classification (NCBI taxonomy): domain Eukaryota; kingdom Metazoa; phylum Nematoda; class Chromadorea; order Rhabditida; family Bunonematidae; genus Bunonema; species Bunonema sp. RGD898. The sequence continues at coordinate 37,432 of JACMII010000034.1, read as the reverse complement.
GGAACTTCGTTCCAGCGAAATAATAGCCGTGAACGTACGCGAGAGATCTTCTTCTCCGAGAAGAGGATGAGCGCCTTCTCGTACTCGCACTTGGCTCCCTTGGCAGTCGTGATGAAGTAGGGCGAGATGTAGCCACGATCGAACTTAAAACGGAAAAAATCCTCCCCTCACTCCACCCATCGACCAACCTTCATGCCCTCGATCACTTCGAGCTCGTCCACCAGCGTCTTGCCATCCTTGACGGTGATGACGCCCTTGTTGCCAACCTTCTTCATGGCCTCCGAGATGAGGTCTCCGATGGTCTTGTCTCCGTTGGCGGAGATCGTGGCCACCTGCGCGATCTCGTCGGGCGTCGTCACCTTCTTGGACATCTTCTTGAGCTCGCCGACCAGCACTTCGACGGCGGCCAGCACACCGCGGCGGATCTCCACGGGGTTGGCGCCCTTCGAGATCGACTCAAAGCCCTCGCGAGCAATGACACGGGCCAGCACCGTGGCGCAGGTGGTTCCATCGCCGGCCTCCTCGTTCGTCTTGTTCGCGACGTCCTGAACGAGCTTCGCGCCCAGGTTCTGGTACTTGTCCTTGAGCTCGATCGACTTGGCCACAGTGACACCGTCCTTGGTGATCTTGGGCGATCCCCAGCTCTGCTCGATGATCACGTTTCGTCCCTTCGGACCCATCGTGACCGAGACCGCGTCCGCGAGCAGATCCACGCCCGCGAGCATCGCCGCCCGACCGTCGGCGCCGAACTTCAGGTCCTTGGCGAAGCCACGCCGACTCTTTATCATTCCGTGAATAATTACTCAAATTGAAAGCGAGCAACTACCATCAGAAGACGACGGACGGCTGCCGAAGAGGCGACCGCAGAACTGCTAGCAACACCAACTCGCAGCATGATTGCTTCGCGCGCAGAGAGCTACCTGCAAGAAACTTGTTCTCGGATTTCATCAAATTGCAGGGGGGATTATTTCACTTGACGAAATTCAAATGTCCGCATTGCTACCGGGACGAGTCGTCGCGGCGCAGTGTGCGCAGACATAGATGAAGGGTCTGGTATGGGCGAGATCGGAAGGGGCGACAGATAAGTGAGACAAACAAGTGAGCGGCAAGCTCAAAAGAGGTGCGAGCGAACAAAGTAGAGTGGATGGGAGGAGGGGCGAACACGGAAAAGGTTCGCGAACGTTCGCCGACGGCAGGTCAACAAGGCTCCTGCCGCGAAGAAACGGCAGAACGTGAAGCGCTTACTCGCTTGCTCCCTCTCCGGCTTTGACCAAACGTTCTCCCTCTCGCTCACTTTCGTGTCTCTCGAGCTCGCTTCCCTCCTGTTCTTGCACATTGCGAACGTCTTCTAGCGGTCGGTTGCAGATTTCGGGTCTCGTTCCGCTCCTCTGTTCGTGCTCCCAGAACCTCATTGGACCGCCATCGCCATGCTCCGCTCGCTCGTCCGCCGCGCCGTAAGCTCGTCCTCGCCCAACCGTTGACTAGTGACGAAATGCTCACGCAGGCGTTTGACATCAAGCAGCTGAAGCCGCTCTACGACCGTGTGCTGGTGGAGCGAGTGGCGGCCGAGTCGAAGACCAAGGGCGGCATCATGCTGCCGGAGAAGTCGCAGGGCAAGGTGCTCGAGGCGACCGTCATCGCCGTCGGTCCGGGCGCGCGCAACGAGCAGGGCAACCTGATTCCGGTCAACGTCAAGGTGACTCCCTTCCCGTCTTTCGGGCATTCCATTGTCGATTGGGGAATGCAGGTCGGCGACCGCGTGCTGCTGCCCGAGTACGGCGGCCAGAAGGTGCTCGCCGACGACAAGGAGTACACGCTCTTCCGCGAGTCCGAGCTGCTCGGCAAATTCTAGTTCGCCCGCCCATCTCCAACTTCGTTGACCGCCGATACTCGTGTTATGTAGGTGCACGTCAGCGCACACTGCACTAGATGCCGGACACTAGAAGAAAGTGAGAGAGAGCTGATGAATTGCTAGCGATGGCGCCGTGGCTTGACTCTTCTTCTTCATTTTTCACTCTGCCTTCTGGTGTGCTGTTCTGTGTGCGTGAATATCCTATGTGTGCGATCCGTCCGTCGCATATCATTGCTTTCTGTCAAGTAGTCTCTGGAGCAGAAACGGGGGTTCGGAGGAGGGGGAATCACCTAAGATCTAGAAACCGACAAATCCCTGTGTTCGTTCGGACGATGGGCGCCGCCACCGCCGCCGCTGCTACTGTCCGAACAGGCATGTAGTGGTGGTGTGCGTGTTCGCTAGGATTGGGTATGTGTTCGTGGCTGCTGCTGTCGTTGCATCTCGTCGTGCTTGCAGTAGTGGGATGGCGGCGAGTGGGCAACGAATGAGAGACGTCGGCAGGGTGAGGCCAATCCCGCGCGAAACCCCTCCCCTCCCGTCGCCCAGATTCTCACCGACCGAAAGAGGGTGGACGACTACGGACGCGCGCGCGCGGCCATCTATCGACTATATAGCTGTCGGGTGACAATAACGACGATGATGGTGGTGATGATGGCGATTGTGGTGTGGTGTCGCTCTTATTCCCCTTTATCTCCCTGCCCTCTCTATTTCTTGGCGGCCGCCTGCGCAAGCTTGATGAGACCGTCGGTGGAGTGCGACTTGGGGCGCTCGAGCGGAAGACCCATGCCGCGGGACCAGATGAGCTGCGACAGACAGCCAAGTGCGCGCGACACGCCGAACAGCACCGTGTAGTAGTTCATCTCCTGCAATTCGTGCATGTTCCGTCTCCATTTCCCGTCGAGGGGGCGACACCGACCTTCATGCCAAAGTACTGGAGCAGAACTCCCGAGTGCGCGTCCACGTTGGGCCACGGGTTCTGAAAAGGTCCTCC
>JACMII010000034.1:9831-20548 GCA_014805405.1 Bunonema sp. RGD898 | reverse complement strand
CCGACCAGCTCGTCGATTTCGTGAAAGAAGCCCGGTCGCTGGACGGAGAGCATGTGCGGACCGAGCGGCAGGAAGTGTTCGTCGTAGTCGGCTACATTCTGGTTGCAGACCTCACAGTACAGTCGCTTTGGCCGCTTTCTCGCCAGTGCCATCCTCTTTCGCAGTCGCCGCAGTTTGAGCACATCGGGCGGGAGCTGCGCCTCTTGCTGTCTGCACAAGACATCGCCGAGTTGCACGCCGCTTAAGATGAAGAAGAAGAGGAAGCACCTTCGGGCGATTTGGGCGGGAGACGCTCGATGGAAGCACGAGTTGCCGGCATTCGGTCCAAAGTGGAGAACCGGCACCTGGTCGCCGACTTCGATGTGTGGCGCGAACCCGTCGTCCTCCAACTTCAGCTGGCAAGCGCCGTGCATCAGCTTCACGCTCTGTCACCGCGAGCGATTGATTGTATGCCTCGACGGAGAAGAAGAAGAAGAAGAGGCATCGTACCGATTGTGCAGGAGCCGCTTTGCTCTGTCGACTGTCCTCCCGCATGCGACGGTATTTGCGGACGTGCTGCTCGAAGGTGTGACAGCTCCAGAATTGCAGGTTCAGGTTGACGACGGAACGCAAGAACTGCGACAGGCGCGGCATCAAGTTCTGACACTCTTCGAGTTCGCCACGTTTGGAAATCCAGCCACACCTTGATGTAGGCAGGCTGTCCGATGTGTTTCTCGAGCACGTCCGAGCACTTGTCGTCCGACACCACGACGTCGGGCGGCGAATCGTCGTCCCACTCCGCTACGATCGTTCCCTCCAGCGTGGGGATGTGCTGCAAAGCGCAATCAGTCAACGTCAAAGAATCCTACCTTCATGACGAACTCTCTACTCTTGACGTTCTCAATGTCGAGGTAGAACTTCTTGCCCCTCATCTGGGCAATGCCCTTTGTCGGCTGCACATTACGCAACGGTCTACGCTGGCTCGGCTGACTGCAAACCAAGGAATGCCGTATCGAAACAACGGCACCTCGCTTTTGGCGATTTCGTCGTGTTGTCCAGCATTGTCGCCGTGTGCGTCCGCGATGAAACGAGAGATGGTAATTCAAGTTCCGCGCCACTGAAACCCAGCGGATCAGTCGATCGCGCAAACCGCAGACGACCGACCCTCTCCCGTTAACCGTACCACACACAGGACTCGTGACGGGATCATCATCATCATCATCACGTTCATCATTAGCTTTGTTGTGCTTTGTTGTCTCTGCTCTCGCCTCTTCTTGCATCATGCGGGTCCCGGAAAAGTGCAATTATGTGCGAGCTGAACACTGGCTGGCTGGCTAGACAGCTTTGTAGAATGCATTGTCATACTCTTCTCCTGCGCACACACTGGCCGTCGGGACGAGAGAGAGAGAGAGCGCGCGCGAGGGAGCAATTGTAAGATGTCTGTTTGACTGGCTGAGAGAGATTCCCTCACTTTGGGATAATGATCGTCAAATGCAGTCGTCGTTGGGATCGAGTTCTTCTTGTCTTGAGAATAAGTGGGAAGCGAAACGAGGAAAAGAGAACCTGCCAGGGGAAAGTGCTCATGCTGTTCGTGCTTGCGTGCAATCATCATCATCATCTCACTGTTGTCGTCAGTGTGCTCGCGCGCGACTAGACCGGCTGGGGCGGCGGGAATATAAGGCCTTATAGTAGCACACACAGTAATAGCGCAGTGCAGTAATTGTTGCATGTAAAGTGTGAAAGGTGGGTGAAAATGGGGCTGCTGAGCAATGAACATCATCATCGTCGTCGTCGTCGTCATTCCTCTGGTCTGCTTCTCTACTGCTGCTGCTGCTGCTGCCGTCATGAGTCGGGATGGAGGGGCGGCGCGTCGGGTCGGACTCGGACCAGCAGATAGGTGTGCATGCCCGCGTCGATGCCCTTCACCTCGATGTGATCCCTGTACTCGAACTCGTAGCGATCCTCGAGCAGCAGCTTGGTGTATTCCGACACCTGCGCACTCACCGTCTTCTTCCTCTCTCTCTCGCGTACCTGTATGCGGTTCTTCACTCCGGTCGAGTACATGCGCGACGCGATGTTGACGGTGTCGCCCCAGATGTCGTAGTACAGCTTCGAGGACCCGATCACTCCGGCCGTGACGGGGCCCACGTTGAGGCCGAGCTTGCACTCAAAGTCAAAGTCCAGCAGGTCCTCGTTGAAGACGGAGAGCGCCTTCTGCAGGGCCAGCGCAAAGTCGACCATCTGTAAATGACCCCGCGCGGGGAATGGTGAGAGGGGAAGATGCGCATGCCTGATAGAGATGCTCCTTCGGGTGCGCCTGATGCGCCCTCTTCGAGGGATTGAGCCCGGACGCGGCCATGTAGGCGGCTCCGATCGTCTTGATCTTCTCGACCTGATCGAAGCAGCTCCGTTCGAGGAGCTCGTCGAAGTCGCCGATCACTTCGTTGAGCACGCGCAGGAACTCGCGGCCGCCCTCGAAGTTCTCCTCGTACATCTCGTTCCAGTTCGTGATCGACGCGAAGAGGACAGCCGTCTCCTCGTGGTTCTCCGAATATCGCGTGTTGTTGCGCAGCGACTGCAGGGCATGCGGCGGCAGGATGTTGGTCAGCAGCCAGTCGGCCTGGTCCCGGACCGCCGTCATCTTCTCGGCGTCGCTCCGCATCTGGACGTCGGCGAAGAAGGAGAGACGGAACGCAGCCTCGAACTGGTAGTTCAGGAAGGCGACCAGCAGCACGGATAGTCCGGTCGCGATCAGGAGGGCCGGCAGGAAGGAGAGCAGGTTCGCAGACGAGCGGCACTCCTCCGACGGCAGGTCCGACGGCTCTCCGCACCAGTACGGCAGCGCCACGTAGATGGCGCCCATGAGCGCGCTCTGCAATTCCGCCAGTCAGTCAGCTAGCCCCCTCCCATCACACACACACGTACCTGCAGCGTCTTTGGCCACGCGCCGAGCTGCGAGAAGTTGGCGTGCGCAAAGATCGAGAAGAGCGCGATGTGCGAGGTGAGCAGACGCAGCGGATGCTGCGCACAGCCGGAGACGCCGAGCAGCGGACAGACGACGGCGATCGAGAGCGCCACTCCCATGGGAAGTGCCATCAGCACGGCGCCCAGTATGTGACGGTGGCGCCATTGGACCGAGAGCGGACGTCGGCCCCGTGCCAGTGGCACCGCCACCAGGAGGACCGACAGCACCAGCACCTGAACGACGACGTGCGTCATCATCATGGGGAGGGAGCGCGCGACCGACTGACCAGAAGTGCGAAGAGCGAGTAGACGTGGAAGGGAATTAGCGATCCCGCCTGCTTCCTGACCGCGTCCGTCCGGTCGAGCGACAGGCCCAGCACGGCGGCCAGCTCGGCGCACACGAAGAGCACCGCGGCGACGGCGATGTCGACGACCTGCCCGTTGTACCGCACTCGCCAGACCGAGCCCCGGCCGACGACGGACGCCTCTCCTCCTCCGCCTCCGCCTCCGCCCCCCGCCGTCTTCTTGACGTGGCTTCTCGCTGCGGCCGCGGCGTCGAGCGAGTTGCCGCTCGTCGGATTGCGTCTGGCGGCCGCGTCGGTGGACGACATGGCGAAGTGCGCGCGGTAGTGTCGCTCGAGCGCCGCGTCGCGGAACTGCAGCGTCCACGCGTTGAGCGAGTCGGTGTGTCGCCAGAAGCCGGCGCCTCGACTCCTCGTCGCGTCGTCGCCGCCGTCCAGCGCCGCGAGCGTGTCCGCGCCCTCGAGATAGTCGTGAATGGCGACGGCCAGCCTCTGCTGCAGATCGCCCGGCTCGTCCGTGTCGAAGTGCGTGAGCGAGGCGGCCGCCGCCGCGGCGGCATGACGCGACAGCGCGGCCTCGAGGCCGGCCGACGTGGCGGCCGACTCGGAGCAGCCGTCGCAGGCGATCCCGCCCGACGAGCGGCTCCCTTTCGTGCTGTTCGCCACACTGCCCGGTCGAGCCACCGTCGCCGCGCCTCCGCCGACCGAACCCGCCATTGCGCCTCCGCCGCCTCCGGTCGCGCTCGAGTTGTGCTCGGGCGTGCCCGACAGCGAGACCGAGAAGGCGTGTCGCTGGTGCAGCGCCTGCAGGGAGGCCGACTTGCGCTGGGACGCGTCCGTGTCCATCTCCAGGCACACTTGCGCGGTGTCCTGTCTCGGCAGCTGCTGTGTCGAGTGCGCCGGCCGAGGATTGGTCGCCGCCGCCATGCTGCCGGCCTGTCGGTCGGCCAATTTCAGTCGCATCGATCCGTTGCCATCTCCACCGCCACCGCCTCCTCCTCCTCTTCTTGGCGGCGTCGTGTTGGAGGGAAGTGATCGCAGTTTGCCGGCCAGCTTCTGGAGCGAGATCTTCCTGAACGACTGCTGGATGCGGGCGGCCGTCGAGTTGGAGTTGTGCGAGCAGGACGTCAGCTCGTGCTCCGAGTAGCCCGACAAGCCGGCGCCATTCGTCAGTCCGCCCAGGCCCAGTGCCAGCCCGTCTTGAGCGCCGTCGCCGAGCGCCGCCTCGTCCGCCACGATGAAGTAGGTCTTCGTGGACTTGTAGTCGGCGCCCGGCTCCAGCGGGAAGGCGCCGCCCAGGGCGTCGGCGGTCTGCTGCGAGATGTGCACTCGTCCGGCCTCTCCGCTCGACTCCATCTCGTTCGCGAAGGTCACGTCGTTCGAGAAGACGTCGAACTTGAAGCGACGTGTGCCGACCATGCCGCACATCACCTGCACGTGTGCATACGTTCCCCCCGCACGTCCCCGACGTCATTCGACGCGCGCACCTTTCCGGTGTGTATGCCGACCCGCATGTTGACGTTCTGGCCTCGGTCCGCGTCGAACGCCCGAATCTCGTCGATCATGGACAGCCCCATCTGGACGCAACACTTTGCGTGGTCGTCCCGCGGCTCCGGACATCCCGCCACGCAGTAGTAGCAGTCGCCTGAAAGCTCGCCCCTTCCTAGCGTCCGCATCGCCAGCCCGCCGAAACAAACCGAGCGTGGAGATCTTCTCGAGGTCGAAGCGACGCGTCAGTGCGTCGAAGCGCGCGAACAGGTCGTTGAGGAGATCGACGAGCTCGGAGGCAGACTTGTTGGCGGACATCCGGGTGAAGCCGGCAATGTCGGCGAACAGGATCGACACGTTCTCCATGCAGTTCATCGTGAAAGGGCGGAACTTGCGCACGCCCGACGTCTCCTCTCCGCCGCCGCCGCCACCTGTCGCCGAGCCGCCGCCCTCCTTCGATCCTCCTCAACACGACGCGCATTGCTCCCCCTCTGCTATCATCCATCCTCAAGCTCTTACGGGCATTTCGGGCGGCCTCGTTGGGATGGGACGAGCCCAGCGACGAGGTTCTGTGCGCAGTCACGGCCACGTCTTTCAGCAGCTCGTCCGCAACCTGATAGCCAACGGTTTCCACCGATCGCCCGCCGGACTGATTACCTTCTTGGGCATGACGGACTGGATCATGTTGTCCTTGAAGAGCGTCTCCACCTCGAGGTCGCGACGCGCCATTAGTGACTGGCCCACGTTCAGGAACGTCTTCCTCTGACGGACCTGCCAGGGGAGGAGATGTTCTGGGTGTCGGACAAAATCGGATACCTGTGTAAGCACGTAGAGATGGAATCCGAGCAGATGGGCGCCGATGTGAACGAAAAGAGGCGTCCAGCGGATCCCGTCCGCTCGGTAGTCCTGGGCGACCGCCGTGAAATTCGGATCCACGAATGTAGAGGAGTGTTGCAGTTGCTGAACGACGGAGAAGGGCTTTCACGAGCAGTCGCACAAGAACGGAGAGCTACCTCGACGGAGAAGAGCAGAAAGAGGACCGAATGCAGGAGCGCCATTCCTCCGCACAGCCAAAGCGAGAGCGGCAGTGTGCTGTAGATGAGCAGGACCACCTGGACGGAGGTCGCCAGAACGGCGAACGGCGCCAGAACCAGGTCTCGGCGGACGGCCAGCGAGAGCGAGAAGACGGACGCAAGGAGGGCCGCGACGAACGCGGCCGGCAGATAGAATCGCGCGTAGACCCGTTCGCAGCGGGTGAACGCGAGCAGTCCGAAGAAGGCGAGCATCAGCAGGAGAGCCGACACGATCAGTTGAGCGGTGGCCGCGCCGCTCGCCGCCACGAACACGAGCCAGACGACGGCGACGAGCGCGCCGAACAGGAGGCCCGAGCAGAAGCGAGCGCGCTGCTGAGGCCACGACGCTCGCCAGTAGAGCGCCTCGAGCGATCCGCACTCGAAGCGAGCCGCCCACGGGGCGACCCATCCACCGCTGACGCCATCCTTTGCATGGTTCCCATTCGCATTCTCTCCGCCGTTCCGTCCACCGCCCTCGGGCGACGCGCGAACTCGGCGGCCGCCCAGCGAGGGCGGCGTGATGTGGCGTCTAGCTGCCGTCGCTGCTGCTGACGATGATGCCGCCGTCGCAGCTCCACCAGCCGCATGATTCTCGTCGTTGAGCGGTGAGCGTTCGTCAGGCTCCCTATATGGATCGCATCCTCGAGTGGCCGCTAATAACTAATTAGCTTCTCACATTTCTCCTCCGTTCGTCATTTTTTCTCACGCCATGACGCACTCTGCTGCCGTCGATCTAGCACCTGTTGCCAGATCTCTCGAGCTGAAAATCGATCCGCATCCCGTACCCGTGACAAGAGCAGCAGCTGCTGCTGTCGCTGCCGCTGCCGCCGTTCCTGTTGTGGACGCGCTGCCCGCTCTCATGCTGCTACTGCTGCCGTCGTCGTCGTCGTCGTTGTTGTTGTTGTTGTGCTGGCCTAGTGTCGACTAGCAGTCGCCGAACGGCCGCCGCGTCATGACGAGATGACGGCGCGCTGAAATGGCAGTAGTAGCCGCTGTAGGAAGGGGCGAGCGAGCGAGCGAGGGAGAGAAGGGATGATTGGGCATGCGAAGAAACCGGTGCACGACGACTGGCACAAGTAGGAGAAGAAGAAGGGATAGAGACGGGACGAGAGGGCGCAGCGCGGAGAAAGAGCGACGAATTGCAAACGAAGAAGACGACGACGACGAAGACGACGCGACTGCTGCTGCTGCTGCTCTTGGGCGCGGAGCGGAGGGAGAGCCGCTCCGGGGAGGAGGAGGAGAGAGAGAAGAGGAGGAAGAAGCAGGGGCCGCCACCAGTGACGAACTGGGGCTGTGGATTGATGGGAGGACGCAGAGAGACAGCGGCACGCAGTGGTGCGCTGGCGGAAGAGAGAGAGAGAAAGCGCGCCTTCGTTGCTTTCGGCCGGCAGCCTCCCCTCTCGGCCGCCGCCGCCGCCTCCCACCCCTCTCTCTCCCGGCGGCGGCGGCGACGGCAGCCATTCGCGGTGGGACGGGCGGGACTGCTCCGCTAGCGCTCAGCCCTCTCCCCCTCTCTCGTCCTCTCTTTCTCTTCGGGCCGCTCCGCTGTCTCGCCGCGCTCCGCTTCTGCTGCTGCTGCTGCCGCTGCTACCACGCCACCACCAAGGCCCGATGCAAGAGCAGCAACGGCGGCGGCGGCGGCAGCGGCGGCAGCAGCAGCAGCAGTCCCACCCTCCAGCAGCACGTACGCTTCATTATTGCACACAGCAGCACCAGCACCACCCCAATGCACACACACACACAACCCATCAACAACACGGCGGCGGTGGCGGCGACGGCGGCGCCACCAACCAACCAATTCTCTCCTCTCCCTCTCTCACGCTGCTCACACCCGCACACACGCACGCACACACCAGCCAGTCGGCCAATTCACAGATCTGCGAGGGAAATAAATCCCATCTGCAAACTACACTGCAGACACGGGGACACTGGTGGTGGCGGCGCCGTCGAACTCGAGAGGGGGGACAGGCAGCGTGTGGTCTTGCGGTCGATCTCGGTCCCATCGTCTGTGCGCGGGGCACGATGACGGACGACGTGTGCCCGCTCGCGGACGTCGACCGCCTGTGGGAGTGGAGTCGAGAGACGGACAAGTCGCTCCTGAATAGAGCGCAGAGACCGCCTCCAATACGGCATGTAGCCGCTCGAATGGCTAATGGCTGTGGCGGCGGCGGTAAGAATGACGGCCGACCGCTGGTGCTGCTCTGCCACGACATGCAAGGCGGATATCTCCCCTTCGAGAGGTGCCCCTCTCGCGTACCGCGTCGCCCCCTCCAATCTCGACGTCTAGGAACGAGGGGTGCGACGTGCAGCCCGGAGACGGCACGCAACCGTTCCCCTTCGTCCATTGGTGGCACATCGACGTCTTCTGCTACTTCTCGCACAATCTCGGTCTGTCGTTCGTTCCATGACCACGCACCCTCGTTTAGTGACGATTCCGCCGCACGGCTGGACGCGAGCCGCGCATTTGCATGGAGTACGAGTGCTCGGAACGCTGATCACCGAGTGGGACGACGGCGCTCGACAGATGGAGCGAATTCTACACGACGACCACTCGATCAACAGGACGGTGCGGCAGCTGACCGAGATCGCGATTGCGCATCGCTTCGAGGGATGGCTCGTCAACGTGGAGCATGCTGTCGCGCCGACAAAAGTGCCCGCACTCATGACGCTGGTGAGACGTCTGCGCGACGCGATGTGGGCCGTCAACGACCAGGCGCTTGTGAGAGACGTCGTTTGATCGCGCGACCTCCCGCACGTTGCCGTTCAGGTCGTCTGGTACGACTCGGTCACCGTGCAGGGACAGCTGAAGTGGCAGAACGCGCTGAACAACCTGAATGAGTGGGAGAGCTGGAGGGAGATGAGGTGCGTGAATTGCAACGTCTCACAGAGACTGGCTGCTCGTTTCGGATGCCGTCTACCTGAACTACGGCTGGACCGAGCACAAGGAGCTCGCGGAGTCCGGTGATCGAGTCGATCGACTCGGTCGGCCGCGCGCCCACGTCATGGCCGGCATCGATGTGTTCGGGCGCGGCTGTCCGGGCGGATGGGACTGCGACGTGCCGTTGGCGGCGGCCCGTCGCCACGGACTGTCGGTGGCGATCTTTGCGCCCGGATGGCTCGTCGAGACACGACCCGGCGAGGATCCCGTCCTGGACTCGATTCGCTTCTGGCGACCACTGCTCTCGAACGCGTCCCGTCGTCCCATTCGGGAACTGCCGCTCTCCACCGACTTCTCGTCCGGCTTCTCCCGCCGGGGAAGACACTTTCAGCTGAACAGGCGAGTCTCGGGTCGAGGTGGTCGCCCGGGAAATGCGCCGATCATTCTCAGAGCCCAGTTGGCGCCACTCTTCGACGTGTGCGGCTCCATCCAACTCAATCAGACCGAGCCGGGTGTTCTCCTGCAGCCCGTCGACAGAATCACGTAACCCCCCTCGTTCGGATTGATCATGATGACGACGGGAGCGCAGCTTGTTCACGGTGGATCTGCCGAAGATCGTACGCGCATCGATACGACTACGACTGGAATCGCGCGATCTGATCCAATACATCAGCCCTCATCTCACCGACTGTACCGATTGGACGGAAGTCGAGGAGGGAAGCGCTGGTTCACCCCTATTTAGGCGAGTGTCAACTGTTCGGCGCGCTCGATGAAAACGTGCAGATGTGATCAACGGGCGGCATATTCGCTGAGCGAAATCGCATTTCGGGTTCAAGAGCAACCAATTCGCGTGTTGTGGATCGAAGTCGTTGAGCTGCCCATCACTTCATCCGGCTAGGGAGAATCGAGTCAAGCACATCGTCGGGTACAGCGACAAACATCATCACCCTTACTCCAGTCATACAGCGAGAACGGATATCCGCAACGAACGAGCGTGCGAGAAGTTTATTATGAATCACAAGCCATTGCTTCCCTATGACGATAGGGGCTGTTGAGAGGATGATGAGGACGTTCTTGTGACGATCGCCCACCAGTTCGCCTGCTCATATCGGAGATGCAGTAGAGCCAGTTGCGGGGATTCGGCTCGCAGCAGTCGTTCGAGTTCGCCTTGTCGGAAGACGTGATAGAACCGGTAGTACGAGAGCTCCACGCTTCGACTGGCCGCCTCGGCTACCGCCGCCTGCATGACGCTCCTTGTCGTCTGCTCGATCCAGTCGTCCGTTGCACTGCCTGAAATTCGGTTCGCACACCACTGAAATTATGAGCACCTCTCGAGACGAGTCGGTCCAGTATGGGTGTGAGCGTCTGATTCGGAGACGCCGCAATTCCGTCGCCAATCAGAAATCCGCCGCCCATCCGTCGCAGCCACCTCCGGACCAGACGAACCAATCCGGAGGTCTCGTCCAGCACATCGATCGGTATCGATCCCTGTCACCACGGGTTGTGCGTGAGGGAAACGCGGCAATACGCTTACGGTAATGACTCGCTGTTCCTTGGTGGAATCCCTGTGGAAACGGACCATGGGCAGCTGATCTTCTGCAACGACGACTCTCCTTCGCAACTATGCGGAGAACCCACTTCCAGCGACTTGCTCATGCAGCATCCACGGCACGAGCAGGTCCTGCGCCGGGAACTGAGCGTTCGGCTGCTCCCATGCCCAGACCACAATCAGAGCTCGACCGCCGTCGTGCTGTTCGTTCGCCGAGAAGATGGCCGGACGCAGCAGTCGCGTGGTCTCTCGGACGATCCGACTCCGACGCTCGGACGTCGCCATGTGATGTAGCACCGACACAAGGAGAACGCCATCCGCAACGCCTTCTCTAAAAAGCTCCGGCTCACACGCCATCGGAACGCAACCGCCGCAAGCGGAACCTGAAGGGTGAATGCGCCGCGTCGGCCTGGATCAGATCCAGATGCGGACGACGCACGGACCTGGACAATGCGCCGATGCAAGGATCCAGTCCGATGGTGAA
>JACMII010000033.1:41249-64785 GCA_014805405.1 Bunonema sp. RGD898 | reverse complement strand
CCCATGATCGAGCACGACGCGTACGCCGTGCTGAGATGTCTGGACGGGCGACAGATCAAGGGGCGCTGCCAGCAAGGACAACTGCAGCCGGCGCCGACCTGTGTGCACAACGTGGCGGTGTCGTACTGCGTCGCGCCGACGGACGTGCACGCCTCGACGGCCGTCGTCTATCGCGAGGAGGTGCGGACGGACGGGCCGGACGGAGGGCACTACACCCGACTGATGTCCTCGCGTCTGCAACGTGCGCGCCCTCCCCCCGCTGCTCTTGTTGTTGCGTCGTCGTTGTCGTCGTCTCGTCGTCCCGCTCGTTCCACGACGACGAACAGTATATGGCTGCCGAGAGAGAGCCGAAATGTTGTGGTGCCACGAGAACCCCGGACGGCCGGAAGAAGAGGAGAGAAAGAAAGGGAGAGGAGGAAGGACGCTGCGACAGCCAGCCAGCCAGCTGCCGCAGGCTACAATCGGAGATGGCAGTAAGCGACGACGGCGGCGGCATCGCAGCATGCTAATTTCCATCGTGTGAGGAAATGCGCCTCTTTTGGTAGCACTGGTCTCTCTTTCTCTCTCTCCCTCCTTCCCTCCCCCTTCCTTCCCCTCTTTTCCCTCTCCCCTGCTGCCATCCCCCCATCCCCCTAGCCGCTGACAATAGCGTCGATGACGTCGACCGGCGTCCGTCCATCCGCCACTCGTATTTCTGTTGTCGTAGTAGCACTTGCCTTCTTACAGTGGCTCTCTCCTGTTTCCTCTGACCTTAGCTTCTCACCGGTCTTCTCGCTCTCTCTCCCCCGAGAGAATGACCTTGATGGCTCGAATAGGTTGGGGGGGACAGGTTCTCTGTCACCCTCGCCCTTCGTTTTGAGCCTGTTTCCATTGCCCCTGACCCTTCTTCCCCCAAGTTGGGAGGGGCGCCAAGAGCGCCGCCGCTTCTCCCCTTCTCACCTCTACCAGCTGATCATGTCGCTGTCTCACCATCCCGCCACTCTGTCAGTCATCGGTTGTGAGAAAGGAAGCGAGAGAGAGAGTAGCAAAACGGCAATAACTTCCCTTCCTCTCTGTCGGCTGCCTTCCCTCCTCTCCTCCTCTCTACTCGCACATTCGCGGTCGGCAGGAGTTTGTCGGCGTCACCGCCGCCGCCACCGCCGCCGCCGCCTCCGCGCATTGTGTTTCTTACGATGAGAGTGGGTCTCTCACCGCCATAATGAGAGAGGTGTGAGTGCTCCGTCCGTTCTCTTGTTTGTGTATGTATGCGAGTGCTGCTGCGCGGAAGTTGTCCTCGCTCTTCGGACAATACCAGCAATGTGCTGCTGCGTCGTTGTCAAGTGTGTCTGGGAGGGGGGGGGGGAGTGGAGATGAAAACGCAGAAGCGGCGGACGTTCAAGGATTCTCCTACCGCCAATCAACAACTGCGCAGCCAGCCACACACACCATTGGCTTCCTTCTTTCTTCCCTCTCTGCGGTCGCGGTCATTAGCGGCTGGAACGGGAAGATGACGACAGCTCTCCTGCCCCTCCTCCACTTCATCACTGCTGTGCTGTTGTTGTTGTTGTTGCTGCTGACAAGTGCCAATGTATTTATTGTAGGTGCGAGTCTTGCCTTGTCTCAGCTTGACGACATTGACCTTGTCACTTGTCAGCGGACGAATCTGACGGCAGGACATTGACGAGCAATCTGTTGACCGGTGTCACTCTCATCTCCGCTATTTTGACGTCGGCACTGCGTCGAACTCTCTTCCGTCAAAGAGTGGACGAGGAATGTGTAGTGAGGGGAGGAAATGCTGCTGGGAGCGGCAGCGCGAAGGGAGGCGGGGGTGCCAATGAAATAGCAATAGGAGTTGGAGTAATACTACAGAATGCGAGTGCGTGCGTGCGTGCGTGCGTGCGTGCGCGCGTGCGTGCGTGCGCGCGTCCGTGTAATGGGGAGGGAGGAGTCGGAATACTTGTACGGCAACAGAATGCTGCTGTGACTGCATTCTCGACGACAGCATTCGTGAGCTGCCGCAGAGGAGGAAAGGGGAAAGGCGGCGGGAGAAGGAAAGCGAGACGCTCCTTCCTCCCAGAAATGGCGACGGTAATCAGCAGACCGAGATCTCACACTCTCTCTCTCTCGTCTGGCCATATATGGCAGCAGTAGCAGCAGTCGGCATGAGGAAGCGCTCAGAGAAGAAGAAAGAGTGCAGGCGGTGTGACATTGCTGTATGTGCTGCGCAAAGGCGCCGAGAGTGAATGACAGACGGACGGTCGCTCGCTCGGCCGAACGCTTCCCCCCCCGCCTCCGCTTTCTTCTTCTTCTTCTTCTCTTTGCCCCTCAGTTGCTGCTCTTCTCCCTGTCCTCCGCCCACCACCACCACCTCCTTCCCTTCCTTCCCAAAGTGTCAGTTTTTCAGCAGACAGGTCCCGTCCAGTTCGGATGCTGCAGTTGCTGACCAGCTGACGAACAGAGACAAAACGAGCAGGATGCTGTGCACGACCACCTTCGAGCGTCTGTTGTCCGAATGTTTCCTCACGTTGGGCGCCTACATCGGCCGTCGTCCATTGCTCGTCATCGGTCTGTGCACTCGTTCTGTCGATTCAACCATCGACGAGTTCAGTTCTGTCGCTGCTCACAACGGCAATCGCGAGTATCGGACTGATTTGGTTCGTCGAGGTTAACAACGTCCGCTCACAAGTGAGTTCACTTTGTGCTACATTTGTTGTACAAGCGAGCGAATCAAGTACTCGCCCCTCAACTCGCCCAGTCGAACCGAGTACGCCGTCGCGAAGGAGTTCCTTCAACAGGTCTCTTCTTTCATGACTTCTCTTTCGTCTATCGCCCGCACCATCAGAATGGACCGCTGGATCCGGCCTACGTGATGGTGGAGGCCAATGATCATGGCAATCTGCTGAGACGCGAGTACCGGGACAAGTTGGTTGAGCTGGTGCGCGAGCTGCAGCACAACGTCACGGTGCGATGGCACGATCGAGACTGGAGGTCAGTTGCATTCCCTCGCTTCTCCGACATCATTGATGGTGGGCGGCTACAATCGGCGTGCGATCAGGTACACGGATCTGTGCGAGCCGTACTGTGAGCTGTGCACCGCGTTCCTCGCCTTCCTGACGGTGTACGACGAGAAGGAGCCGAGCACTCACTCCTATCCGGCAATCCATCTCTTCGGCACTAAAGCTTTCATCGGTTGGTGGCGGTCCCTTCGCCCGCCTCCCCAATTTCGTCTTCTTACAGGCAACAATGTGTACAACGTCACTCTGAAGCCGAACACCGATCAGATGGACTCTTTCACGACAGCCATCCTCCCATTCTACCTGGTGACCAGTAATCAGGACGAAGCGGTCCTCTTCGAATGGCAGAAGATGGCGAAGCGACATTTTGCCAACTACTCGCACACCTTCCAGGTTCTACCCTTTCTCCTCTGGCGCACAGCACACATCATCGTTCAGGTCGAGATGACGTCCGACGCGCTCGTTTCATACGAGGTCCGTCGAATGGGAATGGAAACGGCGCCGTTGATCGCTGGCTCGGTGGTCGCCATGATCATCTTCGTGGTGTTCTCCTCGTTCCGCCGCGATCCGTCCCGCTCCAAGTTCTGGGAGTCCCTGATCGGATGTCTGATTCCGCTGCTCGCTCTGCTCACCAGTTCGGGCATTCTCGCCGTGGCCGGCCTCGAGTTCCAGTCCATCATGGTGGCGTCCCTCTTTCTGGTGCTCTCTGTCGGCGTCGACGACGTGTTCATCATTCTCCGCGCCTGGGACCGAACCGAGTCCAGGTACGAGTGCCTCTCTCTCCCTCGTCACACGTTCTGTCTGTTTGCAGCGAGACCGTTCCCCGTCGTCTGGCGGTCACTCTCGAGGATGCCGGGCCCAGTATCACCATCAGGTTGGGGTGGAGGAGAGATTGACATGCGCATGGCAAGTCTCAGTTCGCTGACGAACGCGGCCGCCTTCGTCATTGGAATCTCGTCGTCGACTCCGGCCGTTCGCGCTTTTTCGCTATACTCCGCCGTCGCAGTGATGGTCTGCTACTTCTACCAGGTAGGGAGGGGGAGATACCAGCGATGAACGAGAACGCCGTCTTGCTAGCTGATTCTCTTCTCGGCCGTGTTGGCTCTGTCTGGCTACCGTGAGAGAGCCGGTCGCCAGAGCATCTTCTGCTGTCTGAAGGCTAATCCGCAGGTAGATGGCATCATCAATCAGGGATACGAAGAGGGGTGCGCGCGCATAGGCACGGTCTGCGGTCGTGGAGAAAGTGGTCCGCCTCCAGCAGTGGGTGATCGTTCGCTGGAGCAACATCATCTCGCGATGGCCAGCCAGGTTGGGAGAAAGTTTGAGGGCGGAACAAAAAAGAAGACGAAGCACAGGCTGGTGCTGTGCGCCGTCATGCTACTCTATTACTGGATGTCAGTGGCTGGGATCGCGCAACTGCACACGTACATCTCGATCGAGAAGATGGCTCTTCCGGACAGCTGGATCGCCGGCTTCCAGCATCGATATGAGACCGCACTGCGCAACATGCAGCCCATCTCGGTGTTCGTCACGCAGCCCGGCGATCTGCGCGACTCCGCCAAAATGACACGTACGCCGCAAGCGAGAGGGGGGGGCATGCACCGAAGAGCGTCTCTACTGCTAGGCGTTCGCTCGCTGGTGTCGGCGTTCGAGAATGCGAAGCACAGCTACGGGCCGAACTCGACGTCGCTCTGGCTGGAGCACTACCTCGCCTACCTGCAGTTCTACGTCGACTCGGACCAGTTCACGTACACCGAGGTCTGCCATTCAGCTCTCTCTACCGAGGAATCCCCCCTCTTAGATTCCGGCGTTCTTCAACTCGTCGTCCTACTTCTTCCTGGCGTCGTTCGTCAAGTTCCACGAAGGTGAGCGCGGGTCGTGTTCAAGGGCATTATCGTCGTCGTCTCGCAGAGGCGTGTCTGGAGGACCGGCCGGAGTGCATCTCGGCCTTCTTCTTCATGACCAACTTCCACGACGTGATCAAGTACCACGAGCTGATCCCCGTCGTGGCGGACTGGCGTCGTATCACGGACGAGTACGCCGACTTGGGCGTCTACGCCTATTCGGACCACGCTCCCTTCGTGGACCAAACGACCCAGATCGACCAGACCGTGTGGTCGTCCGTGTTGGCGGCATTGCTGTGCACGGCCGTGGCCTGCTTCTTCTTCATCCCCCATCTGCCGAGCATCGTGGTCGCCGTGGCGAGCGTCTTCTCCATCACACTCGGCATCATGGGCATCCTCAGCTGGTGGTCCGTCGACCTGGATCCCCTCTCGCTGGCCGCTCTCCTCATGTCCATGTCTGTGTCTACTGCCGGCGGTCGTTTCTTTATCGTCATCTCAATCATTGCAGTGGCTTCTCGGTCGACTTCACGGCCCATCTCTGCTTCCACTTCTACAAGAGCGCTCAGCTGGTCTGTCTCCGAGTTCCGCAGTAGCACTCGTCCCTTTTCAGCTGGTTCGCCATCGCCTGGAAGAGACGCTCACGACGATCGGCTGGCCCCTGACGCAGGTCCTCGCAGACGGACCTCGCCCTCCTTAGCCGTATCACGAATTTCAGGTTGGCTTGTCGACGATCGTGGCGCTGGCTCCGCTGCTCTTCAAGCAGTCCTACCTGGCATTGGTCTTCATGAAAACCATTGTTGTGGTATGTGAATGACCATTTGGGAAGCAAACGCGAGCGCTGTGTAAACGAGACGAGTTCAAGCACACCATTTTTCCAGGAAGTGAGAACTCAGCGTTTAGGTTGTAATCCTCGGTCTATTCCACGCACTCATTGTGCTGCCCGCAGTCCTAACGGCCGTCTGTCACGACCGACAGCGTAAGTGTGCCTGTCTGTTTGTGCGCCTTTCTCCCCCTTTGTTGTGACCATCATCAAATTACCTCCATGCCATGCATGATTATTTCTCACAGTTGCCTCGTCAAACGCCTCGTCGGACGTGTCTGAACGCAGCTCGCAGCGATCGGCAGCGGCCACTAGAAAAGTAGTGCTGGCCGGGGGAATGAACAGAACGAACGCGGCGTTGCAGGAGAGCTTCTACCGAACCCAGAAACTAATATCGCGGCTGAATCGAGAGCTCCGAGGACAAAAGACACAGGTTGGCATCGTTTTTCTCCATTGATGAACAGAGGTTGGCAGTCGGTCGCGACGGTGTCGACACAGCTCCCACAGCTGGCTTACAAGCACAAGATCGGAGTGGGCTATGACTTCTACTAGGTCGACCGACCTACTCGGCCCTCCTTTCACTTGGCTTGCAATCGAGTCACCAACTCCAAGACATTTTCACCCAAATAACTACGTCCGTTGTAAACATCCGCTCCCGGCCGCCGCCGCCGTCACCCAACACTCAGCTTTCATCTTCGACCACTGGGGACTGTTCGTCATGCGATCGCACAGATGGACAGACAGAGAACTACTTGACACAAACTGCAGCAAGACGGGTGCCACGCAATGAGATGATGACGACGATGATGACGACAACGACGATCGACTGCACAAACACAGCGCGAATAACACTTTCCCCTCCATACAACACTACAGCAGCAACAGCAGAAGAAGGCCGCCGAAAGGGCGTTGCCCCAACAACACTTCCTTGTGTATGGCGGCCGGAGTGATGTCGCACGCGCTAAGTAATGAATTGGAACTGACAAGACAAGAGTGAACCGCACTGACGGTCGTCCGCTCGTTCATGCGCTGTTTTGTGCGCGTGTGGTGGACATTCACTTGTGCTGCGCGGCCTCTTTGCGTTTCAGCAGTCGCTCGTTCTCGGCTTTGACGAACAATTCTTTCGTTGGTTTCGGCGGCGGCTGCTGCTGTTTGTTGATAGTAGGATCAGACGGAGGAGATGGTAGGAAAGCGGCAGCGGCCGTCTGTGGAGTCGGCACGGCGCTCGGTACGGGAATGTTGTTGATTCTTGGCGGCAACGGCACGACCGGCATCGCGTGGACGCCCGGCGATGGCGAGACGATCGGCGCGGATAACGCGATCTGCTGCTCGACCCAGCGACGCATCACGTTCAGCGACAACGGCTGCGGCAGAATCGGTTCCGCCGCGAGCAGGAAGCGATCGTCCATCGTACTGAAAGAATGAGAAAGACTTGTCGCGTTGTTGCCCCTGTAAAATGCTGAAATCAGCATAGACTTTCAGTTCGGTGGTTTATGGCCGCCTTCAACTCCGAACAACACATAGACACTTCCTTGTCACCCTGCATACCTACCTCGCCTTCTGCATAATCAGTGTCCGTGGCGCCTCATATTCGTCACGCACGCTCCGACATCACTGATAAGGATGTGTACGAAAAAAGACGACCGATGCAAACACGCACACGGTTGGACTGAGTGATCGATGCACCGCACCCGAGCTTACTGATCATCCCTTCCCCTCCCCTGTACTTTCACCCTCTGTCCCTCTCCTCATTCTACCGAACGGAGTGTAGGAGGCGGTCGAGGATGTGTGCGAGAGAGATGATCTATGCAATAGATCGCGCGCGACCCAGACACCGGAGCAGCCCTGTGATCTCTGTCGCACATTCCTCCCCTGCCGCTTCTATTTTGTCGTTCAGCGGCACGGCCGTCGACCGCAATATCCCCTGGGTGATGAAAGTGTCTGTGAACGCAGGGGGAGAGGGAGGGGTGCGTGACTTTCGAGAGGGCTGCTCCGTTCCGGGTGCCACCACTCCCTCCTACTTCACACAGCGCCGTGCTGTTTATCGGATCGAGGCAGGTATGCGTGTGTGTTGTCAGTTCGTTCCGATGTCGGTCATTCGATCGGTGTCGAGAGAAGACGCCAACATGCCGCAAAGAACGACCAGCCGACGCGGCCGGCGGGGGCAATGATCGACATGTCCGTGATATAATAGAGACAACGACGACGATGACATCACCCACCCAACCGCTTCTTCCGGAACTGTCAGACGAAGAAAACTGAAATCGCCGAGAAGGGGAAGACGACATGCAGCAGTGGTGGTTGTGGTGGGCACAGCGGACGAGCACGTGGTTGTTTTTTCTCTCGTCGACCGGCAGTTGTTGACGACCGATAAATGGGGCACGAGTGAAAGATGAGTGAGCAAGAGAGCGGGAAAGAGTGATGATGCGCGCGCCGCCTACGTGACTTCTTCGCCAGCCGCGCCACTGCAAGGGTTGTTTGTCCCGTTCCAAGGGGGGGGGAGCGCAGAAAACGGTGCTGCAGAAGCGACTACTCCTTCTTTTTCCCCTGCAGCAGCAGCAACAGCGTCTGTTGCAGCCGTATCTGCAGCTGCAGCGGTGCTGCAGAAAGCAAGCATTCGTCGCCCTAGACGGAGCTGGCATTTCCAGTTTGTCTCAGCGTTGCACAGTTGCTCTCGTTTCAGCAGATCGCAACCGTGGTGATGGAGGAGGAGCTCACGCGCTTTGGAATTCGCTCCCGATCTCCCGATCAGGACCAGTGGCGGCGATGCGCATGTGCGCATGCCTAGTAGGCAGACAGACTCCACTATCATCTCATCGTCATTGAGCGCGTAGACATCGCTCGGGGTCGATGCGATCGCTCCGCTTGATACAGAACGGGCAGCTGCGAGCATTCCCGCCTTTCGTTCTGTCTCGCTCCCGTAATCATCGTCCATATCCCGTGTCTTCGCATTTCACGGTCGTATTGTTCTATTCGCACCAACAATGGCTGCGACCGTCGTACCATCTCCGTCGTCAACCACAACACGTTGTGACGCGACGACGTAAACATAGTGTGCGTGCGCGCCACAATGGCGTGACGTCACGGCTGTTTCGACAACATTCGCGAGACGTCGACGACGACAGCGACGACCTCATCATGACAACAGTGGCGTCAGAGCATGTGAGGTGGCGGGCGATTGTGGTGCGTACGTGCGTATCCGCGGCGCGCTGTCTAAGGGGAAAAGAGCACAACCGCAGAGAAGCGAGAAGCCACGCCCTCCCTGTTTCTCTCGTCTCCTCCCTTCTCGCCTTCTCGCGTGCGCATATGCTCGTCTGTGTGGTCTGTGCTAGGAGTGAGTCTAGCGTCTTATCGCGGCACTACATACAGAGCCATCTCCCGTGTTGCCAGTCAGTCCCGCCTAGCCTCCCCTCCTCCCTCCCCTGCATGCAGACCAGACAACACCTCTCCCCCCCCCCCGTTTTGCGCACATAGCACGCACGCACGCTAGTTGTTCTCGTTGCAGTCTTAAGTCATGGCAGCTTCGAACGGAGGCAGACATCGTCACTGCAATAGCAACGGCGGCGGCAGCGGCAGCTACTTTCGTACTGTGCTTTTCCTGCTCGCCTTTCTGCCCTTCACACCGACCAGCTCGTAAGTTGCTATATCTCTCTGGATGACATGCGAGCACTGTAACGCCGTCTTCCGTTGCAGATTATCGATCAAGGATCTGACGAGAAAGACGAGTGACAAGAACAACAACAGCAGCAGCAACGACGACGATGCGAAGGACGAGAGTGCGGGCAGGATGCTGGATGCAGCGAGAGACGATCGTATGGAGAATGTTGCGATGACGGCGCTTGCCTTTCGCACAAGGTCGCCGCCGGCAAACACGTGTGCATGCTCGACAAGAACGCCCGCCATTCTCAGAAGTGGTTCGCCTCATCTAGACAGTGTAAACAGTGCAGTGAGGTCTGGGTTTTTTAGGTCGAAGAGTGAAGATCGACAGTGTCAACGCATCGCGTTCTGTGCTACTTGAGACGACGCGTGTCGTGTCCGTCTGGCATATGTGGAAGACACCATCTCGTAAGTGCAGAGAGCGCGAGGGAGAGGGGGGGGGAGATCAGTGAGCGAACTCATCGGATGACGAGCTGAGCGCAGAGCACAGTGACCGACGACGATAGAGGTCGGTGGTTGCAGTTGGCGGGATGCCATTGCCGGACGACAGTGCCGCTAAATGGATGTGGCAATCGACGCGTCGCTACGCGCAACACGTCCTGGTGCCGCTGATCCTCTGGACGGGCACCATGCTGTGGATCACGCTGGAGGGAGGGCTCGAGCGACTGCGTCGTCTTTCGATGGTGCGTAGTCTGCGCCAGCTCTACACGAAAGACGCGCGCGCACATCTCGACGTTCTCGATCTGCTACGCGTCGTCGCTATCATCTGGTGTGTATCGCTCGCTCGCTATCATTCATCGGGGTCGATTTTCCCAGGGTGATGGTGAATCACGCCGGCAGCGAGGGGCGCATCGACATCCTGAACGGCGACGACTCGGCCGCTGCCTTCAAGGTGAGGGGGACACGTCCGCTGCCCGTTTGGTTGCACCGCTTCCGGTGCCAACCTGTCTGTAGCTCGAGTTGCGTGCGCCCATTAGAATGCGAGTGACGACATCACGTCTTCTTGCGATGACGACAAAGGGTGGACGGGAGAAATGCAAGGGTGAAAGGACATAGTGCAAGCGGAAGAATCTAGAGCGTAGATCGCCAGCAGAAGCGGCAGCAGCTTCTGCTGCTGCTGCTATTGCAGCAGAAAGGGGTCTCGAGAGAGAGAGAGAGACGGTGGAAGTATGATGATGATGGTGATGAGGAGAAGAAGGAAGAGAATGAGGCATCTGCAGAGGGCGATTCACGAGCACCCGGTGCTGGGCGCGCTGCTCGGGAACTCTGCACTCGGGGTCGAGATCTTCCTCGTTCTCTCGGGACTGCTCGCGGCTCGATCGTGGCTGCGTCACGCCAACGCACCCTTCTTGCACCACTACGCCTCGTTCGTGGTACGGGACACGTTCGCAGCCACTAATTGAGCGTCGCCCCCACCGCTACAGATTCGTCGTTTTTTGCGCCTCGCTCCGCCCGTCTGCGTGTTTGTGGCGCTGGCCGCCTCGCCGCTCATGACGGTCGCGATGCCGCGCTTCACCACCGCCATGACGTCGACGTGCGGCGCGCGCGGCCTCCTCGGGCACATCTTCTTCGTGGGCAACTGGCAGAGCATGCCCACCTGCCTCGGCTATCTCTGGTATCTCGGTCTCGACATGCAGCTCTACATGTGCGCCCCCTTCATCTTGCACCTCATCCACAGAAGGTTCGACCACTCTGACCTGTCGCCGTCATCATGCATTGCCATTGCGTCTCAGAACTCGGCTGGCGGTCAGCTTCGCCGTGTTCCTGGTCGTGGCGTCGTCGGTCGTGCGCGCCATCTACTGTCAACTCTACAACACCTGCAACAAGAGCGACGTCGACATTCCCGTAAGCGAACGTCGATCTCAGCTACATACGGAGAAACGACGGTGTTCGCAGTTCATCTCGTTCCCGGGCCGATCGCTGGAATCGATGGAACCCGTTTACGCGGGTCTGTGGGAGATGTACGCGCGACCGTACACCAAGTGCGGCCCGTTCATCATCGGTCTGCTAATGGGATCTCTGACGATGAAGCGACGCTGCTCCGAGCCGACCAATAAGTTCGAGGACTGGCAGTCGCGCGCACTCATCGCGCTCGGCGTTGCCGTCGGCGTGGCCACCATCTACGCCATCATGCCCGAGTATTGGTGAGAGCCCACCCCTCCTCCTTCTACTCCTCCACACCCTCGCACTATAGGTATCCGGATGCGGGCAACACCGTCTACAACACGATCTACACGGCCGTATTCCGATCGGTCTTCGCCTTCGCCATGGTCTGCATCATCGCCGGCTGTCTGTACCGTCGTCAGACGCTCCGTCTTCCCCTGATGTGGGCGGTGGCTGCGCGGCTCACGTACTCGGCCTATCTGCTGCACATGCCCATCGTCTTCACGCTCAACTTCAGTCCCCTGCTGCAGGTATTTCACGTCGCCCGTCGAGATGACTCTAGATCGACCGTTCCAGGTGACCGAGTCTCCGTACGTCCTGCTGGCCCACGTTCCGTGGGTGTTCTTCGCGTCGTTCGCGGCCGCTCACGTCTTCTACGTGTTCGTGGAGGCACCGCTGGCTCGATTCACGGGCGGAGTCTTGCGGCTGCTTCACTTCTAAGGGAGCTCTTCGCGCGCAGTCAACCTAGTCGTCTCATCTGTTGTCTCATCATCACTTCCGCCGTCCCTCGCGAGATGTTGAGCGAGCTTGGCGGTGCCATGTGACAGTGAGAGAAGAGAAGAAGAAGACAAGCCTCCCGAATTAGAGGCAAAAAGGGCAGAGCGAA
Source organism: Bunonema sp. RGD898 (assembly GCA_014805405.1). Lineage (NCBI taxonomy): Eukaryota > Metazoa > Nematoda > Chromadorea > Rhabditida > Bunonematidae > Bunonema > Bunonema sp. RGD898. The sequence continues at coordinate 52,701 of JACMII010000033.1, read as the reverse complement.
GGACGACAATTAGAGGAGGTCGACAGCGAAGCGAATGCACCAGACGGAATGAGACACACCGCTCACCTGAGAAGACAGAAAGAAGAGCTAGTCCCCGGGGAGAAGAAGAAGAAGAAGATGTGGCGTGTGCTCTCTTCTCTTCGGCACTCGCCTCATCGACCTGCAGCCCCGTGATACGCAACCACAGGCCTATTATAGGAAGTCATCGACGACGCACAGCTCTGTCCCATGACAACAGCACATCGTCGTCGCCCCTTCCTCGCAACTCTCCCCCCTCCTCCTATCCCGCCCGCAACCACCCGCGCAACTCGACCAGACAAACACCATGTCCTTCTTTCGTATGTTCTTGATCTCTTGATCGTCACCACGTTAGCCACCACCACCACCACCAGACAATAGCAAACAACATGAATTCCACCCACCACGCAATGCCGAAGTCGACACCGAAGACGAGTGAACGAGACGATCTCAGTTACGGAACAGAAGCAACACCTGGGGAGAAGGAATGAAGACGTCCAATCGTGTCTGTCAGTGACCGCAGCAGATACTCTGTGGTGTGCGAGACCACCACTCACTGCCTCGTCGCGGATCGTGTTTGCTGCTCATGAAACTTCACGGCTGTCGGTGTTGATTCGAAGCGGAGAGATCACGAGTGAGAAATGCTGCGTGCAAACGTTGGGGAGAGATCGCGGCGATCACACGGCGGTCTTGCTATACGGTGTTGTCGGTCCGAGTCACCTGAGGATGGGAGAAGCGATAAGATTCTCTAGCGTATGGCGACACACCTGACTGGTGCCGTCCACAAACTTGGTGCGGAAAAGCACGTTTGCGTTGTTAAACATGCCCTCCTTGAGCGAGACGATGATGAACTGCGAGCAGTCGAAGTGCTGCTTGATCATGGTGCCGATGTTGGCCGTGTGCGACAGATCGAGAGCCGAATCCACCTCGTCGAGAATGTACAGTGGCGCAGGCTTGTACTTCAACATCCCCAGGATCAACGACAGCGCGACCAGCGAACGTTGACCTATGTATGTAGGTTCGAATCCACCGGAAGCGGTACAGCGAAACCGACCTCCACTCAACTCTTGAAGACCTTTCTGCTTATTGTTGAAGGAGACCACGAACTCGAGACCCTGCAAAACGACGAATCCCGCGCGTGCGAGTCGACCCTGCGACACGTACCTCGAGCTCGTGATGCCTGTCGCGATGAGGTTTCAGTTGGGCGAATGCGCCGGGCAGAAGGGTGGAGAAGATTTGACCAAAGTTCTACGAGGAGAATGAACAGACGACTGTTGACCAGACCATCATCATACCAGATCGATCGTTTCGTAAGCTTTGTTGAGTTCGGCTCGTTTTTTGGCGTCCAGCTCCTCGATGGTGGTCTTCAGCTTCTCTCGGTCACGAAGAATTTGCTCTCGCTTCGCTTTCATGGCTTCCAGCTGAAAGTCGCAGAGAATGATCAACCGCAAAACGTCCTCACATTCTCCTCGGCGAGTTGAAGTTTGCTCATGGCATCCGTGTTGAGGTTGTTATGCAGATCGGCACGACGCTTCTCGAGCGTTTCAATCTCGGCCTACTTGTGACGATTGCTGAGGCCCCGCCAAGAACTGAGCGAACTACCTCTCCCTTGTTGTGATCGTAGCCGGCAAAGTCGTAGTCGGTTCCTTTCTGGCCAAGATGCTGGCGCACTTCCTTGATCCAGGGCTGCTTCGCGAGCAAGGACTTCGCCTTCTGCTTGGCCGCCGTCTCGAGGTCCTTCTTTTCGCTCAGCTCCTTCTCGCAGACCTCCATGGCATCGGTGCTTTTGGCGAGCTCCTTTTTCACCTTGAACAACGGCGGTATTCTCTCTGTTGCATGGTTCCCGTTCGTCAATTACCTTCTCGATCTTGCCAGAGAGTTCGCGCATTTGCTTGTCGTGCAAACGGCTTTTCTCCCGCAGAATACCGAGCTGGCCATCCACGTCCTTGACAACGGCTTGCGCTGCATTCACAGCTTGCAACTGTTGCTGCAGCTGCTTCTCGATGTCGTTTGCCCCTTGCTCTGCGTTCGTAGCGCTGACGCTATCGTCGGAGATTTGCGATTCTAGCGTCGCGACCTCTTGTCTATAAGAATAGAGAGATTGCTTTTGGGAAAAGGAAGCTGAACCGTAGGGTTTTGAGCGTCTCGCGCGCCTTTGCAAACGTCTGCTTCAGGAGCTTCAACTCCTTGTCGGCAGTGGCCATCTCCTTCTGCGCGTCCTTCTTCTCCTTGTCCTAAAGCATGACGTGACAATGATGGTCGGAACGCAATCCAACCTGGAACGCCTTTTCGTTCTTCTTCCGCTCCTCGAATTCCTTGATCTTGGAGAACAGCTGTTTCGCCTTCACCTTTCCCTCCTCGATGACGGCAATGACGCCTGGCAGTTCCTGCAGACAAGATTGGGAATTTCGTCCGGGTGCAATGCGCGTCGCGCACCTTCTCTATTTGGGCAATCTCGTCGCGGAGCACTTGCTCGTCAGAGAACTGCTGATTCGACTCGATGCTCTGCTTTTCGGACAGCATTCTCTCCAGCTTGTCCTTGAGCGATCCGTACTTATGCGACGCCTGCTCCAGCACTCGAAGTTCTCCTATTTACGATCGGAACACCGTCTGAGGGGTCTCGCACGCAAGTCAAACCTTGGATCTTCCCGATTTCCCCATCGATTTGCGAGAGCTTGTCCTTGTGCTGCCTCATCTTATCGACTTCCTCGAAGAGGCGATTCGAACGAGGAGCAGATCCTAAAGTGTGGTGTTGCTACGCAACACAGCAACGAGTGTGCTACCGCCGGTGAGCGCTCCACTGGTTTTGTACTCGTCGCCCTGCAGGGTGACGGTTCGCATGTAGACGTCTCTGTGGAAGCACAGCGCCTTCGCATCGCTGGCGGACTCACAGATGAGCACGTTTCCGAAGGCCTGCGATTGATGCGGCTGCGAGGGCGTGCAACTCTCGAACGTACCAGTTCCATGGGACGAACAAACTCGGAGTCGAATTCGACCAGGTCAATGGCGAGATGCACGGTGTCCGGGTCACGACCCATGCTAGACATCAGATTCCTCGCGGCGGCGAGCTTTCGGCGCGCCGTTGCCAGGTCGTAGCGGAGCATCGCATCGAGCGGAGCAAATGTGCACCTGAAAATTGGGCGCTCTTTACATTCTCCTTCCGCCACGAGGCATTTGACTCACCTCTTTCGGAGTCGGCCTTTGTCGAGCAGGGCGGTGACAGCGGCGCTCGTCTTGGCAACCACGTGCCAAAGCTAAATCATGTACTGCCTCTTTGATTGATGTTTTCCCGCTCGCTGGCGTGCGTGCGTGCGTGCGTGTGTCCTTCTTTCCCAGGCCGTCTTCGTGAAACCGAATACTACCTTTCGCCCGTCTAGCTCTGTTGTCATGGCTGACGTGATGGGACGAAGGATTGGGTTGGCGCGCGCGCGATGCCTGACAAAAGCATCCCCTCGGAGAGAGTCAGCCGCAGTGGCGGGGGCGTTGATGACGAATGCGAGTCGAGTTCTTAGAGTGGCGCCGCCGTATTAGAGTGTGGGATTAGTGAGTGACTACTGCATGTGCGCCTACGACTTGCCTGCCGGCTTCCCACCGCAAGCGGCCGCGGCGGTCCCTCTTTTTTCGGCACAACACATCATGGGACGACGACGACGACGACGGCGAGTCTGCAGTAGCCGCCGTTCGCGCAGCAGCAGCATCCTCACTTCCGCTCGACGAGTGCCGTCGCTGTTATGGCGGTGGGGTTCCGGCGAAATGACGTCCGGCCACCGCTTGCCTTTCCTTCCACCCTCCACTCTTCATTTTTCCCGATCTTCTCGAATGCTGGAGTCCAGTCCGGCTCTGACTGACACAAGAGCGCGACGCAGCGGAGGCGGCGGCGGCCCATAATTCATGGGCCGTCGGAAAGAGAGAGAGAGCGCGCATCTCCCCCTCCTGTGACACGTTCGAAACGGACACGTCCTCCACTCGGTCGAGAGGATGAGAAATAGACGAGGGCTGGGAGTGCTGTCTATGCAGCCGGCGGGGTGGTGGTTGACGACGAGCCTCCTCCCCCCCCCCTCTCTTCCTCCCTCTTCCTCCGTCTCTGCTCGGTCCCTTTCTCTTTGGCAGACTGCGACGACACGCATGTCTCTCCCTCTCTGCGGGGTAGCCTGACGGGCTGCTACTGCCGTCGTCGCTGTCGTGGTCCGCCCGTTTTCCCTCTACGACTTCCCGAGGGGCATGGTCGAAGGCCGAGTGCCGTCGCTTCCTCTACTGTACACACGCACAAATGCATCACATGATGTCGAGCGAAAACCGACCGCTGTTTGCGCTCAACGCTTTCCCCGTTTCTGGTTTGCCTACCGCCCGCATAGCCCGCCGCGAGCCATCGACTGAGAGTGGGTGAGAGAGAGAGAGCGTGCCTCTGCGGTCGCAGCAAACCGAATCAAGACGGCCCCACGCTCACAGGCATGGCGGCCGGTCTGTGCGCTTCCTGCGCGCAGCTTTAACCTCTGCTTTGCCTTGCACACAGGCCCGCCCACTTCATCGGCCTGCGTGCTCGGCGGCCCGCTCACCTCCTCGTCGTCGTCGTCCCTCTTCCATTCTGCCTCCTTCCCGCTCTTCTTCTTTTTCCGCACGCTTTCGTCCGTCCGTCCGTCCGTCTGTCCGTACGTCCCTCCCCTCTTTGCCTTCTCCTTCAATCAGTGGCCTTCTCCTCGCCCTCTTGGCAAGCATCCACGACAACCCCCAGCTGCGGCCCCTCGTCTGTTGGCTGTCTGTCTCAGGCGGCACTCTTTCCCCTCCTCTGTCTGTGTTTCATCTCCGCTTTCCTCAGTGCTCACGTCATGGGGAAGAGCGAGAGAAAGTGCGAGCGTGCCTAATTAAGAAGTGTGCGCCACACCGCCCTCTCATTCCTCCTCTTTGCGGGCGGTTCCCACCCAATCCATCTCTCTTCAAACAGACGCAGCCACGCTCATCTCGTCTCGGTCTCTCACTCGCACGCCGCTCCCCCTTTATTCTCGGTGCCCAGAAATGGAGAAGGAAGTTCCATCCCCCCCTCTTCGCTTCCCCGCCAAATGCGCGCCGTGCGTATCTCAGCGAGCTGGAGCTAATAAGTTGTGGTGGGGCGTCCGCGTGAGAGAGAAAGAGGGAGAGACTAGCCGCTCGGTCGTCGTTCATCAGCACGCCGATGCCGATGCGTGTGCTGTCGTCAGCGGGAGGAGAGCCTTGGTCGTATGTGCGTAGGGTCGAGCGTTGTCGTGTCAAAGGCAGGCAGTGAAGCGCAAATCCCGTATGCAGCACAAAAACGAGCCGTAGCAGCAGCACAGCGGCAGCAGCAGCGGCGGAGGCCCGGTCCGCGGGAGAGACAGGAGAAGAACGAGGACGTGTGCGTGTTCGTTTGGTCGTCTCGGACGGCGCTCTTTCGTCCCTCCCTCCGGACCCGTCTTGTTCGATCGTGCACCGCGTGGCTCGCTCTCGTCAGCACGAGTGCTTTTCGTTCGGACGAGACGTTTCAGCAGTCGTGTCTGCGGTGGTCTCGCGCGCGCGCTTTCTCTCATTATGTACATGTTCGGGAGCGGAAGAGGGGAATGGCGAGATGGACGTCAACTACGCGGCCACGAGAGAGGCAGGGAGACCCATTTGGGCGCCGTCGTCTGCTGCCTCTGGTGCAGACCGACAGCGGCAGACGCGGCACCCCGCGTGCCGTCTTCCTCCCTGGACGCCGACGCTTTGCCATGAGCGATGGCGACGGCCCTCACTATGCGCCCCTCCCCACGCCGTCTCCTCAAATGCCGCCGACGACTTTGATCCCCTGCCTCTTCTTTCCATCCACCATTGCACCCCTCTTCTGTCTTGCTTCCATTGGATAGACAGACGCACCGCCACTCATGTTAGCGTCGTGTCTCACTCCTCTCGCTCCCCGAAATCAGTGTTCTCTTGTCGGCTGCGGGTTGTGTACGAGCCCGTCCTCCTCCTCTTCCAGCAGCGGCCGCTGTAGCCGTCCGCAGGGAGGAAGACACCTTGAGAAGGAGAACGAGGTCTCGACCTAGAGCGGCTTGCTTGGACCGGCTGCCATCCAATGCGGCGTCTTGTTGTGGCCTGGCTCCAGCGCTACCCCTCCTCCCTCTTCTCCGTCTCGTCCAGTCCTGAGCACCGCTTTTCCTTCTCCCCCCCTCTGCTCGTCTCTTTTCCAGTCGCAATTTCAGACAGCGACACCGCCGGCACTGCAGTCGGAACAGCAGCACAGCATCGGCAGCACACGCTGCCAAGGAGCGCCGTGACAGAATCTATCTCGTACGTCTTGGCGGCAGCAGCAGCAGCATCAGCAGCAGCAGCATGGCGACAGGCACCACGACAACGACACATGGCAGCGAGCACAACAACAAGGCCGCAGCACAGCAGCCACCGCCGCCGCCGTCCGACGATGAGATCGTGCGGCTCTGCGTGGGAGGCACCGACTACTGGACAACGCGACGCACGCTACTGACGCAGACCGATTGGCTACTCGCCGACCTGCTGCTCAACAAGAACCGTGCCGCCTTGAAGGCCGAGGTTCGTACGCTCACAGATGGCCGTCTCTTCATCGACCGCGACGGTCAACTCTTCGCGCATGTCTTGGCCTTTCTGCGTGCCGGCGGTCGTCTGTCACTGCCCGAAAACTACAACGTGATATACGGTCCTTCCCTCCATAACGACACGGCGCGTTTCAGGAGATCGGGCGACTCTACGACGAGGCCGAGTTCTACGGTCTTACCGGTCTTCGCGAGCTGGTAGCGCGTGTTGCAATAGTCACAAAAAGTCGATCATCAGCTCGCCGCGCATCAAGTCGCGAAACTGTCCCTCGCGCCGCGCACCACGAACGGTGGCGGCGGATCTCTGTCGCCAGGAGGGTCGGACAACGGGGGAGGGTACATCACTGTTGGATACCGAGGAACTTTCGCCTTCGGTCGTGATGGGCAGGTGAGGAGAAAACCGCGGTTCGGAGAAACGATTCCATTTCAGGCAGATGTCAAGTTCCGGAAGCTGCACCGCATCTTGGTGTGTGGCAAGATCTCGCTATGCAGGGAGGTGTTCGGCGACTCACTAAACGAATCGCGCGACCCAGGCGGTGAGGGCGTCGAGCGATACACGTCTCGACTCTATCTCAAGCACCAATGCCTCGAGAAGGTGAGAGAGCACCTGCGCAAGTGAGCAATCAAAATAGGCGTGCGACAACTTGGCCGAGCGCGGCTTTCGGTTGGTCGCAACCAATTGCTCCGGTGCAAACGGACTGGCGGCGGGAGCGTCGTCGAATCTCCTGGGTGGAGTCGGCGGCGGCTCCGTCTCGCAGAAAGAGGCGCTCAACCAACAGCGGAACAGTGGCGACTATGAAGAGCAACGCTGGGCGCACTACACCGAGTTCGTCTTTTATCGTCCGCCGCCGATCGGTAAGGTCTACATTCGTCACAAAGAGTTCAATCGATCGCGCAGGTGGTGGAATTTCGCCTCAAACTACTCTTCCTACAAATGTGTGCTCGCCCCCGAATTCGGCTCGACTTCTTCCTTACGCAGACGACAAGTCATAGAGACATGCTAAGACACTCGCTGTCCGCAGCGCCCTACTCTGGTCTGTCACAAGCATGCGAGCATGGGGCATGAAGGTGTAAAGAATTGAACAACTCACGTTGCCTCCACAGGCGACTTCAATGGCCAGGAAGTGAGCGGGATCCTTGACCCGAACCAAGTGGCAGAGGTAGCCAACGATCTGCGACCGATCGAAGCCCGGGTACGGATCCTCGAATTCGAACGAACCGCATCTGAACTCGTCGTGCATGACGGACGCGTGAAAACGTCGTCGTCCCCTACCTGGCTCTCTTGATGCCTTCCGCTTCGGGAAGCCGTTCCTGGTGCAGCTTTTGCAACGAGTCTTGCAGCTGGCGATGTTTCGCAGAGTCGAAGCCGGTGGATGAGATCTCTCTCTGTAATTCGTCCAATTATAAGCGGCTGGCTGTTTCTAGGTATTTCGAATGTTGCTGTGCTACAGGCGTGATCAGATCTTATCGGCAATGCTCATAGATGCAAGCCCGAATATCGCTTCAACTAGGCGAGCTCACAGGATATTTTGATATCGTCATCTCGTCGCCTTCAGAAAACCGGAGCGGAGAAGCTCCGACATCAAACGAAGAAGCACTGCCCAACCTGTATTTTTTCGATCTCCCGCTGAAGTCTCTGCAAATTGGCTCCGCTGTCACTCGATCTGCGCGTGACCTAAATCAGCGCTCCGTCGAAATTACAAAAGCCGAAGGCACTTCGTTCAGGCGTTTTTTCTTCTCGGTGAGAGCAGGCTCCAATTTCTGCCTCTGGTTTTCGGCACGCTTCACGTCAGTCTCCAGAGTGGCCAGTTCAGTACGAGTTTCTGTGAGAGATTTTCTCTAGCAACATTGCAAACACAACAATACGCACTCGTGATCTGGCTTTCGATCGTGACAGCTTCTCCCTTGTCGTTCGTCGTCATTCCTTGTGCGATGGCGTCCAGTTTTGCTCTTGCAAGTCGCACAGCCTCCTCGGCCGCCTTCTCGCGAGCCTCTTCTCCGCCGACCTGAGCAAAGGGCGTAAGTTGCCAGAATTGTCAAGTTACGTCTTGCTCAAGCTTCTTGAGTTCGGCCTGCTTCTTCTCCATCTCCTTGGAGTCCTGGTCAACGCTCTTCTTCAGACGCGCAGCTTCGGTTTGGGCCTGTCGGCACTTTTCACGAAGCGTGTCTCGCTCCGACTCTGCCTTGGCCACCTGGATGAGCCATCTTGTAGGAGTAAATCTGATACAAGACCTTGTCTTGCGCCATCTTCTTGGCCTCCTCGAGCTTCTCCCGTTCCGAATCGCCATCCTGGAAGGTTCGGTTGCGCCGTTTGGAAAAAAATTACCGTCTTCTTCTGCCTCTCCAGGTCAGCGTACTTTGCCTCTTGTTCGTGCAACAAATCTTTGCATTCCTGAATCGACTGCTTGGCATCCTCGATCTTTTCGGCACAACGTTCTTGCTCCTCCACGGCTTGCAGCGCGACTTGCTGTAATCTTTCGTATACCCATCGCAAAGATGACAACCTCCATATGCCAGAAGTTGAAAGCTTGAAGTCGGCGCTTTGCCGCCTCGATTGCAGTGCCGAGACGTCTGAAGCCAAGCGAACGTGCAGAACGCACTATCGCGTATCGACATCTACCTGTATTCGAGGAAATTCTTTCGGTCTTCGTGGAGAGCGGCGATCATGGGTTCGCAGGTCTGCTTGATTGTGTCATTGATCTCGACCACCCTCTGCTCCTTCTTCGCAATCGTAGCCTCAGCGCTGTTCCGTTTCGCTTCGTACATCTTCGTGCCAGCAGCCTCTTCCACCATTCCCAAAATCTAAAAACGTTGTGACCATTCGGCGGCGGCGGCCCAACAACTGCGTCACCTCGTATGGCTTCATGTTGAGGACCTTGAGAATTCGTCCTTGCATGATCAGGAAGTGAGGGTTGTTCACGTTCAGTCCGATCTGCGAAAGAGCGGCGATTCGGGACGCAAATAAATGAACGCACGGAACGGAAGAAGTCTGCGACTGTGTTGTTGGCTCTCGCGCATCCGTTGATCGTGTACGTGTTTCGGCCGTTCACGACAACCTGACGACGCACAATGACCTCGTCGAACTTCCTGTATTCCGGCGGGGACTGCTCCTTCGCGGTGTTATCGAATGTGATCGTCACCGTCGCCTGATGGCCCGCATTGGGAAGCGGTCGTCAGTCGACAAATACCTTTGTGACACCGGCCTGTCCTTGTTTGAAGACCAAGTCGTTCATGTTGTCTGCTCGAATGTGCTTCAGGTTGGTGATGCCCAGCACAAAACAAATCGAATCCAGGATGTTCGACTTTCCTGAAACCACGCAGCTAGCAGAATGACGCCGTGGGAAATACCAGATCCATTCAGACCGGTGATCGCGTTGAACGTGGGGTCAAACTCTCCGACTGTCTGTAAGAGCAATCGGTAAATAGCTAGTCGAAATCGGCAATACCTGCTTGGTCATGTAACTCTTAAACCCATCGATCTCAACCTTCTTGATGTACATGATGGCAGCAGCCTAAAATACACACGCGCACAAGAATGTCGCAATTCAGACGGAGAACAGTTCCCGCGTGATCTGCGTTTTACAAGCTGCCTTTTATTCGGTGTTCCACTTGTCGCCTGTTGCTTTGGCCTCTCTGACTGACGTCACGTTGCTCGTGGCTCTGGCTTTTCTGTCAACTCTTGTGGTGTTGTATCTGAGATTGCGCGTAGATGTTGTCTCGTCTACCATCGAGGCGACAGCTTTTGCCACATGACGATCGGCGTCTCCGGTTGATCAATCGCATCCTGATATTATGCGTCGTTGCATTCGTGCTCACCATTCCCTCCTCCCACCTTCCATTGTTTGATGCCCGTGGAGCTGCCGAGCGGTCCGATGACAGTGTGTCCGATCTCGTCGTTTGACGAAATCATGTCGTAGTCCATCACCTGTTTTGCTGCTGGTCGTCATCATCGTTAGAAGCGCCACTACCGTCACGACGAGATTGAGATCTCTGGCCAGAACTTCACGCTCCGGGACTTGGAAGGCGAAGCTTTCGTTGAAGAGTGGCGCTAGTGTCTGTTGCTTGACGGTGGTCTTCTTCTTTTCCAGTTTGCAACCGTGCTGTACCAGCCACAGTTTGACGTATGGGTCTATAACGACGAGTTGAGAGCCTGCACTAAGCTGCAAAATCCCCACCGCTTGTACCAGCGAAACGGTCTTTGCTTGACAACTGGCGACACTTGACCACGGTGACGGCCATTCGCTGCAGATCGGGCAGGTAGCACAGCGACAGCATCACTTCTCCGCAGTGCTCCTAGGTGGTGGATAGCGTTGATGCGTCCTCGAGTTGTTGCTACCTTGCTGACGCTTGGGCGTTGCAGATGCTTCCAGTACACGGGCGCATGCTCGTATTTTACCCCTACGTCCCTCCCATGTCGATCACAAGACGTGCGTCCACTCACCTCGAAGCGGGAGCAAGACCTCGCCGATTGGGTCGTCGGATGAGAAACGATCAAAGTCGAGCACTTGCATGACCAGGGTCATGTCGTTGAGCTTCTCGATCGAGTGGCCTGCATGCTCCCTCGCTCTCTCTCATTTATGCTGGCTGGGATTTCCACTTTTGCTACGCGCCCCACTGCCCCGTCCGAGTCGTGCCGGCGGTGAAACGAGTCCACGCTTCTCATGACTCGTTGATGAGACACGGTGCCCATTCACTTCTGGCCGTCTGGGCGCCTTGAGTAGTGACAAAATGTGAAGGTCATGCCTTGTTGGCACTCGTTCAGTGCGAAACCAGCCACGATTAGATGCCATAGCACACGTCGTTAGGAGGAGGAGGAGACGGCGAAAGAAACTACTTCCCAGCGAGTGTTTCGGAGGGGAGAGGAAACTTGAAACATTCAG
>JACMII010000033.1:28075-41149 GCA_014805405.1 Bunonema sp. RGD898 | reverse complement strand
AGGAGGAGGAGGAGACGGCGAAAGAAACTACTTCCCAGCGAGTGTTTCGGAGGGGAGAGGAAACTTGAAACATTCAGGACGAGTCGTTGCTTTGAAGCGACGAAATGTCAACATTTCCGGGGCAGACGACCCTTGACAACCGGCACATGGATGGAATTACCGGGAAAGGAGAGCGTCTGCTGGAACTTGGGATTGAGGTTGCGACGATGCACCTTGGTCCGTTTGCACTCTTGCGGCTGCTCGAGCAGGAAGACGCGCGTGTACGGGTCCGACGATCCTAGGACACACGAGTTTGGGCGCCGCAATCCTCATAGGGCGCACCAGTCATGTCTCGGATGGGAAGGTCGATTGCTTCGAGCAGGTGCACATACAGCGTGTTGGCATCCCGATCGTAGCCCAGCGAGAAGTTCAGTTTGCCCCTGCCCAGAGAGCGAGCGGCAGTCGTGCTTTTCCCACCGTTCACGTACCTGTTCTCATGCACGTACTCGGGTCGAAGGGTGTCGATGAGCTGTTGGGATCCGCTCTTCCAGTGCACCGAGTTTGCCAGCCGAGTTCGGAACGACGCGACCGAGTGCAGACTCGGGATCGACGGCGTCGGAGCCAGGAGATCTTTCGGGAGATGGACGGGCAATAAGTGGCGGGCCTGTTGTTCGCATTCCAGATCGTCGATCGATCGGGTTCGCAGACGATACATGGCGTGCCCCACGGCCAGCACGATGCCCGCCACGAAGGCAGCTGCTCATTGTTATTGATGTATGTAGTAGACAGGGGAACGGGGTGATGGCGGTTCCTTTCACCACAGACCTGACATGTAGACGACGTACAGCGGCACGGCCACCACGTCGCCCGCGTGGAACCACATCGCTCTTCACGCAATTGCTGAAAACCACCACCGTAGATACGATGGTGGCGGCCGAATGGACCGCGATGCGAATGGACGGAAACGTGCGCCGAGATGGTGATGCCACCGTGCCACTCTAGCTCTCATCCGCACCACCACTACCGGATTAAGATCGGCTCTAATGGAATGTGCGCACGAGGAGCAGGAAGTGATGTGGGGAAGGAACTTCTCTTTCTGGGAAGGAACTCGTCTTGTTGACGGGTGCCAGGAGACGCCGAACGAGAAGAGAGTAAGAAGACAATGCTAGAGGAAGAAGGAGGGGGAGAAGCGTCTCTATGCAGCAGTCGCAGACGGCACATCTCGGCCGCTGCGCCGTTTTCCATCCACATCCATCTGTCTTGCCTCGGCCGGGAGGACTGCGCATGCATGTCGACAAGTTGTTGTCCATCTGGAGTCCCCGGTGCCAGGCAATTCGAGAGAGAGAGAGCAGACGTCTGCATATTTGCACTGCCCGCGTCGGTTCTTCGTGGATGCGCCTACAATTTCAGTCGCCCCCTGTTTTTCCTCGCAAATGTGCTGTTGGCGCGCGGCTCCTGCTGCTTTCCTCATTACTTCTGTTCACGGGATCGAGTGTTTTGCCGTTGCGGCACCTGCGTCGGCTAATGCCGCGCGCCCGCGCGCGTGTGGACGCGTTGTTGTGACGACGACAGGAAAGAGCGGGAGGAGGAGGAGGAGGGAGGCAATGACATTTTTCTCACACACGCACAACTGACATACTCGCTCTCCCTCTCTTCTCTTTCTCCGCCGGCAGTGCTAGCCGTCCTCCGTGGCAGCACTATCGATCGGTGGCCGTCACGCGCCGACGCACGCACAGCAGCCGTCTTTCTTCGTCGCCTCGAGCCAGCTGACTTCTCCCGCCTCGTGTATCGTGCATGTCTCATTCGCGACATACGTGGACCCAATAACATTCCGTATCTCCCCCACTCCCTGACTCGTCCTCCTTGTCTCGTCGCACCCCCTCCCCTTCCTCGCATCGACCACAGATCGCATCGACTGACTGACTGACTGGCTGTTTGTCCAGTCGCCCGCCACCGCCACTGCTTTTGCGAGCGTGCTGACGCATTCCTTCCTCTCGTCCCACCACTCCATCGCTCACTCAGGACTGCGCTCGACTATTTGCGCAACAACTACCTCTCGCAGTGTATCTCCTTCAGATCTGCGCCACAATCGCTAACATGAACTTATGGGATCTGCTCAAGTCTCTTCTCTCCAAGGTGAGTTTGCATCTCCACGAATGGCATTCGCCAATGTCGTCCGTTTCACAGGTCGAAGCGATGATCTTCCCGCCGGTCAGCAACTGCACCGAGAACGACATCCCTTCGGCGTCCGCCTTCCTCTCTAGTGAGCAGCACACGAATCGCCACACGGATTCGTCCGTTTTTGCAGACTTGGAAGGTCATCAGCGAGTGCTCCTTCTCATCGGTCTCGTCTTTACGCTCATAGTCTTCTTCCTTGGATTTCTTCAGTGGTCAGTGATAAACTTTCCCGCATTTGAGTACCACTTCTCGCCAGGTACCACGTCTTCATGTATATCTCGAATGAGAAGCGACAGAACAAGCTCTATTTTCTGGTCTCACTCTTCCCCGTGAGTCATTGTCTCGATTTTCTGACCGATTTCCCCATTTCCAGGTGTCCTGTACAATCTGTCTCATCGCGATGGTGTGTCCTCGCACTGCCAGTATACTATCATCAGTGGGACTTCTCTACTTCTTACTTTGTCTCTACGTACTGGTCGCCTTCTGTCGGCACCTCTTCAAAGGACGAGATGCCTTCTCTCTGGTACCCGCATCGATGTTGTCTCTCCCCATAGTGATGGCAAACGATTTCAGGCCTTGGAGGGGGCATCGCAGAAGATTGCGTTCAACAATCCGCCGCTCTGCTGCTGCATGCCCTTCTTGCCGAAAGCCCGTCCCACCGAGTGAGTCCTTTTCGCATCGTTGTGCCTTCTTTCGACGACCCCCATACCTCGCAATTTAGACGCAACCTGAGACGACTGGAATTGCTGGTCTGGCAGGCACCGGTCGTTCGAGCCTGCGTGGTCGTCGCCAACATTGTCATTGTCAGTGTCTTTCCCCTCTCCTCTATGCGTTGTGAAATCGAATATCTGTTGTTGAGGTGGCCGAGCGTCGGGACAAGGCCTACATGATTCTGCACTGGACGGAACTCGGATCCGTGTTCTCCCTCTTGGCCGCCATCTTCGGTCTGCACGGGCTCGCTCGACTGGCCGGTCCCCAACTGAGGCCGTACGGCTTCGAGCCCATCTTTCGGCTGTGTATGGATCTCTGCCACCTCGCAAATAATGACGGATTACCGTGCAGTGGATCTGTCGCTGTTGTTCTACACAGCCCAACAGCCGATGATCTTCGATAATCTGCTCCGCTTCGGCTGGTTCGACTGTGGAGCCGTGTTGGCCAGCCCACTACGAGCCAAATGTGGGACGCTCGTGTTGTCTGGCGAAAAACCTGTTGTTGCAGTTATCTGCAACTTTGTCATCATCGTCGAGATGCTCTTCCTTGCACTCTTCGCCACCTTCTACCTGTCTCCCACGAGGTTCTTACTGGCACCGCCGTCGGTCTTGAACGAATCTCTGATTGCTAGGAACGAGCTATTCGACAAGTACCACTCGTCCTCCACATCGTCGGCGGCCCCGTTCGCGGGAAGCATTCGCACGGAGGAGGAAGAGGACGAGCCGTGAGCTGCTACGTCTCCCTCACCCCGACTAGTGCATTATCTCCTGTGTGCGAATTCGTTGGTTCGTGATGGGAATTCGATCTCGCTCCCTCTGACTTGCGGTTGTCTCGCTTTTCCTCTTCTCCTGCTCTCTCCGTCCGGGTCGATATCACCCTCTTCCTCGTCGGTCAACCTCTGCTGACCGATTTAGCCCTTCAGTCACGAGTCAAGATAGTCGCCATTGTAGTGCTGTAAACCGAGTGAGCAGACGCAAACAAATAGGAGTCACACTCGTAAGTTCATTCAGCTTTCCAACCAACGACTGAAGCTACAAATGACAGAGACTAAGAGGACTAGCAGTGAGCGAGCACCAAAGTAGCTGTCCAATAGACACGGTGCCAGTCTGACGATGATGAATGGGTATAGACGGTCAACAGGTTCATGATGATGGTGGTATTGCACTCGGGACTTGGTCCTTTTCGCCGAATAATGTCGAGGGGTGCGTGCGTATCTTGCTGGTACCGGTATATTTGCGTCCTATTCTACTGCTTGTTCTCGTCGTTCTCAGAATAGAGACAGTTTGCGCGCTCCAGAGATTGCTGTAGCTCAAGGGGTAGCGGCGAGACCGGTGTCAGAGTTTCGGGAATCGGAGTCAGTTGAGTAGTGGCCGCGCCCGTCGCCATCTCGTCATTGCAATCCTCCTCCTCCTCGAACGACGCCATGTTTCGGTGGGGTCGGTGTCGGAGCAGAATCGGCTCCGAGAATCCACGCCGAATGACGCGGCCAGAGGGCGGAACCACGTTTCCGGACATCGAGCCGCATCGGTCCGTCTGTCGGTCACACAGAACATTCGCCACTAAATGGTCGCTAAATTGGACGAACACACGACCGAGACTGGCACCTTTGGCGGGACTCGAATCGGACGAGACGGCCAGCGAGCGGGACTTGCGGCAGAACAGACTGAATCTGTCGTACGGGGGCAGGATGGACGACGAGGCATGCGACAGCGACGCCGACGACACCAACGACGCCGATCGACTCGACCTGAACATGTATGTCTAGTTGCGCAAACACGAATCACCCACCAGACACCGCTGGATTGCCCGGCCGTACTGGCGTAAGCCTCCTCCTGCTCTTCGGTCTGCTCATACTCCTCGTCCGTTTCGGCAATCTCCTCGAACGACCGCACGGACAGCTGTTCGTGCAGCGATCCTCGTGTGGATCTCCTTCCGCTCACGGGCATCGGTCCCACGACGGTCTCGCAGCATGGATACGGCTCGTCCTCCTCGATTCGACCGCTTCGACAGACGCGCATGCTCACTCTGAACGATCTGTGGCTCGAGGGGGAAATGACGAGGGCGAAGCACTTGCGGACTACACTCTTTCTAAGTGCACACGTGCACACAGGCGTCGGTCGACCAGTTTGCGAGTCACGAGTCTCTCTCTCGGAAATGGCAGTGCGGGGGAAGGCTGGGGTAGGGAGGGAAATGAAGATGATGATGAAGGGCGGGACGGGCAGTGGGTGAGAGGACGGCTAACAGCAGCTGGACAGCAGACTTATGCCCCCTCTCTAAGCTGCTCTTCTTGTTGAGCTTGATCAAGACGCCTCTTTCCCTCTCTCATTACAGCGGCAAGATTAGTGTGCAAGGAGGAAGAGAGCGAGACGAGTCACTCTCTCTCTCTCTGTCGGTCGGGCGGGCGAGCGGGCGCAAGCAATGGGAAAGGGGAGCTGAACAAAGAGAGGGGTGAACTGTGGGCGGGTGAGGAGCACGGGAAGGGCACGCCTTGCCCGCACACACACACACAAACACACACATACACACACAGTGAACCGGAATCGTGCAGACAGTTCGAGGCGACTGCAAACATGTCTCAAACTCGCATCCCTCGACACAGAGGTCATAGTAGCTGCAAGCTAGTGCGAGAGGAAGTGAGAGAAAGGGACATGGGCGGGGCGCGGATTAGATAGGAGCAGCAGCAGATTGACGCTCCTGCAAACAATAGCGACACGTGAAAGGGAGAGGGACGACGGCGACGGCGACGACGGCGATGGCGATGACGACGAGGACAAGCCCAAACATCGAACCGAGTGGCCAAAGGCGAAACGGACGAATGGGGGGTAGGGAAGAGAGAGTGGGCGAGTCTCAATGACATGGTGCCTGTCGGCGACATGCTGCTGCTGCTGCTGCTGCTGATTCTGGCGCCACTCTCAAAGAAGGAGCGGGTTGCTGCTGCTGCTGTTGATGTTGCTGCACACACAACCCAGCCCAGAGAGAAGAAGAAACCACACTAACGAGCGAGCGTGTCCAACACACCTCCCACACAAACGGCGACGCTCCTCCCCCTCAATTTGGAGTGAGATGAAATGAGAGAGAGAGAGCCACCTGCTGGAGGAGGGGCGGGTCTTCCATCCAAACAACAACACATGGGGAGCCATAAACAAGTCCATTCAGAGAAGAGAGAAGGGACCGACTGACTGACTGACACGAGACCGGCAGAGGGACTAGTGTGAATATTCTAGCCGAAAAGGGGAGAGAGCCGCTACGGCGGCTCCAATGCAACTGCACAGCAGGAACAGCTGTGTGCGCCTCTCCCTCTCTCGCACAGAGGGGGATCGGCGAGAGCAATGGGGAAAGAGTGGAGCCGAGGTGAAGTCAAACAACGGGCAGCAGCCAACTGTTCCTCTCCCCCTAGCGCTGGCACATTCTCTCATCTATTCGCTCACTGACCTCTCCGCCTTCTCTTCACTTACACACTTGCACTCGCATTCACCGGCTCTCCTCTCGCAGCAATGGCGGCGACTCAGACGACGGCGGCAGGTAAAAAGGGTGACTATTCCGAGGGTGGGAATGTCTCATTTAAGAGACCCTCTTGACGCCCATCCTCGCCGCCTTCACCGACATCATGAATACGCATGACTTTGCTCGCATCGCCGCCCTCTACCACCCAAATGCGGTGCTCGTCGAGACCGACAAGAGTCTGGTGAGAGGCAATCAAGGTATGCGAGGAGTGGGGTTTGCGCGCTCGAGCACGACCGATCAGACATTGCCAAGACACTGGAGGCCGAGTTCGGAGCACTCGGAAAGTACGTCTTCCGGGTAGGACGTTGACATATAGCGGGCACTAATGGGAGCATTGTCCAGTACTACGACATGGTGTACTCGGGGAACGGCGGCGACTTTCTGACGGCCATCGGCAAGTTCGAGCTGGTCGTCGATGGAGGCGACATCCTCGGGGGACCGAGTGCTCAGGTGCCGATCGTCGTAGCAAAACGACAACAACCGGGAGGGGCGGTGTGTTGAGGTGTTCCGAAAGGATGTGGACGGCGCGTGGAAGATCTTCCACGACGAGTTCTCGACGCATGAATCGTTCGGTCGAGGTGCGTTCGCCGCTCGTGCACGCACGACGATGATTACGACGGGGAGGGAAGAGAGGGAGAGATGAGAAACATAGATGCGGCGGCGACCCTGTTGACACCGATCCTCGACCGATACGGACAGCTGTTGGTGGACGCAAAATGGGAGCAAGTCGCGGAATTGTACGACCCCAACGGCGTGCTCGTCGAGGCGGACAAGTCGGCCGTACGCGGACGGGACGGTACTGTTTCCGCCGCCGCCGCCAGGGGATGACAATGAGATTGCAGCAATTGCGTCCACACTGGCGTCCGAGTTCGGCTCTCTGGGCAAGTTCTCGTTCCGCTACGTGGACATTGTGTTCGCGGGATCGGGCGATCTACTCTCCGCGAGCGGACGCTTCGAGCTGGCGCCCGAACAGGGTGACACCATCCGGGGACCGACACTTCAGCTGTTCCGTCGCGCGGGCGCAAACTTTCTGATCTATCACGACGAGTACTCGGTCGATCTGGCCTAGACAAGGACAATCGTGTCGTCACAGTCGCCAGGGTGATGAAAGCGGTGGCAAACGCGCGTCGATTGGGCTGCTGGCATCGCCTTCGGGCGAGTTGTCGTGGACAGACACTGCTCTGTCCGCTGCTTCTCTTTCCGCCGCTGCTCTTTCCGTCTGCACTCTCTCTCTCATCTCACTATTGCGCAGTCCATCTCGTCACTTCCTGCCGCTTCTCCTGCTGTTGCCAACTCCCCTACCATTGGTTACGTGCTCATGTTCGTCTGTCAGGCGGGTCGGTCGGTCGGTCGGAAGTTGTTTTGAGTGATGATGCGACGACGATGAAGAAAACAGCCGCATGACACATTTCGTTCGCATCTAGTGCTGGCAGCGGTGGCGGCCAGTTTCCGCCCTCTCCCCTTCCTCCTTCCCCTCCTCTTCCTCCTCCTCATCGATCGAATGAGCACTGCTGCTGCGGCTGCTGCTGCTGCGGGGCGGGCCCGTCTGTCTGTCCCTTCCTGCCACTCTCCTCCCATGTCCACTGCCTGCTCTTTCTCCCTTTTCGCCAGATACTTCCACAAATGCGGCGTCCTCCGTCCGCCACGTGCGCGTCTCGCTTCCTCGACTATCGTCACTCTCTGTTCTCTTATCGACTACGCGCTTCCTGCCATTGTTCCTTCGTCTGACCATTGTTGGTCTTCGGTGTCTTTTTATTGTTCGCGCTACAAGCCCGGTCCACTATCACTGCTCTTTCCATGTCTCGGAGAGAGGGAGAGAGAAAGCATTGTGTCTTGGTTGTCAACTAAGCGTTTTCTCCCAGACAGACAGCCGCGTGCGTGCGTGCGTGATGAAAATCAACAAGTGAAGAGAAGGAACGATGACGACCAGTGACGTCACGATGGCGGCCGCGTCAATGGATGGGCCGCCGGTCAAAGTGCATTTCTGCGTGCAACTTGATCGACCCGTTCGAATCGGACAGGTTTGTCGCATTAAGTGATAGGAATTCAGCCCCCCTCGTTCTCAGGCGATCTTCGTCTGCGGCAACGTTCCCGAACTGGGAGCATGGAATCCAGAAGGTGGCATCATTCTGACTGCAACCGACAACTCTGACAAGTATGGCTACTGTGAAGGAGCTCCTCAGACAGAACGTGTTTGCCTAGTCCGAAATGGAAGGGATTCGTGGAAACGACCAGTCAACTGGTGCAGTTCCGCTATTTCATCGGCTACTACCTGGACGAGGACGGATTGCGTGGAAGACGCTTCCTGGTGGTCGACTCTTGGGAGGCATTCGTCAATCCGAGGCACTGCATGACCACGGCCGAAGTGCGAGGCGTCGACTGTCGACTGGACACGGTCGATCGATACGGATACTATGGTAAAATCCCTCGTCAGTGATGACACAGACATTTACAGCCGGTCAACGAGTGGTGAACGATGGCTGGCTGAATCACGACGTCCTGAATCAAATCATCTTCCGCGTTCATGGATCCGCTATCAAATATCACCGCAAGAAAGGCGAACTGGTATCGTCTCTCTCTCTCTCTCTCTCGTTGCTGTTCCCTTTCACAAGTACCGTTGTTTCAGCACAGCCCATGTCTGCTTCGGCTGACGCCGTTCGACGTTCGCCGACGGCCAACTTCCGTACCGAAACTCACTATCGATAGTGGTCGTATCGAATTTGTTTAGCTGCATCTCGGCTCGTCGATGTGTGAAGACGACGAGGACGAAGACAGCTGTGAGGAGGCAGTCGCCAGCGGACTGCCCAGTTTCTCGGACGCCGAAGTTGCGGTTCGTTCTAGCAACGATCGTTCTCACCAAAGAGATGACTAGATTCTGTCGTCGGACGATCCGCACTTCCGGCTGCAACACTCGCTCGGCGAGCCATTCTCGAATCGTGACGACTATCTCGTCTTCAGGACGATGTCCGTCGCCGTCGAATATCTCGTCAGCGACGCACACCTTGTCATTGAAACACATCTTGCAGGCCCTGTTTCTGGACCTATTTTCGGCTGACGGCCTGAAACGAATCGGTCGCTGTACGGGTCTACCGGCGCTCTTCCCCAACACTCATGGCACAACGCTGCTGTCACTGCAGAATCGGCACGGCGTTCCGATTGGAAGTGTCACTGGTATGTGCGAATGAGGACGAAGACGAGGAGGACTCACATTGCAGTGGAGTATCTGTTCGTGCGCAATCTCCGTCTGCCGCATCCCATCCAGACAATGTCCATCAGCTATGCCCGCCACTGGAACCGCAAAAGAACGACGGTCGAAGTTGGGCATCGCGGAGCTGGAAACTCCTACACCAAGTTTGCAATGTCTCGAGAGAACACCATCCACTCGCTCGATCTGGCCGCTACCAATGGGGTAGCTCTATACTGGCCCAGCACGCCTTTTCAATGGCTCATTTCCAGGCCGACTTTGTCGAGTTTGACGTGCAGCTGTCCAAGGATCTGACTCCGGTCATCTATCACGACTTCCATGTGCTCGTGTCGGTTGCCCGCCGAGCCGCGTCCGTCTGCGACTTGTCTTCCAGGTAGTCGTCTATCGTCTTTCACCTAAACGACACACAATGTCAGGTGTTGCGACAACTCGGCCGAATTGTCGTCCGAATTCCACGAGGTTCCCGTTAAAGACCTGAAGCTGCACCAACTGCGACTGCTCATTGTACGTGTGCCGTCTTGCCATAGAAAATGGTCGCGTCGCTTAGTTGGACCATCAACGAGCGCCCGAGAAGATCGAGAACGTGCAGCCACTGAGGCATTCAGACGACGAGGAGGAAGACCGACGACCGTTCCCGACGCTAGCCGAAGCCTTGCAAAGAGTGAATCCGGACGTCGGATTTAATATTGAGATCAAGTTCCCCATGCTCCAACAGGTGCCAACTTCCACCATCGATCAAAATTGCGCGTTGTCAGGATGGAGTGCACGAGTGCGAGAACTACTTTGAGCGAAACCTCTTCGTGGACAGAATTCTCGCCGACCTGCTCACCTATGCGGGCCGGAGAAGAATCCTTCTGTCCAGCTTCGATCCCGACATCTGTAGCATGTGGGTGCATCGAGGGATTCTGGCTTAGCAACTCCTCCTCGCCACTACAGGGTGGCTCTGAAGCAGAACGTCTTCCCGGTGCTCTTCCTCTGCGTCGGCGACACGACCCGATATGCCGTGAGCAGTTTCGTTCTTCCTCCCCTTTACCAGTCTCCGTTTCAAGCCATTCCACGACGCGCGGGCCAGCTCGAGTGGAACGGCCGTCCGATTCGCGGCCTGCTCTAACATCTTGGTATGCGGCTAGATCCCTGGGCGACAAAAGATTCCGTACGCCCAGGGAGTGAACTTCAACTCGGAGGACCTGCTCAAGGACACGGTCGCATTCCGATTGGCCAACGACTACGGACTGGTGGGTGCCCGGAAAGTAGTCGTCAAATCAGAGACCGACGTCAGGTGTCATTCGTCTGGGGAGACGACTTTGACAATCCCGAGACGCATCGCTTCTTCAAGCAGCTTGGAGTGCACGGCATCATCTACGACAGGTACGAAAGAAACAGGGAGAGAGAGATGAGTGATGGGACCGAACTTTCCAGGATTGGCGAGTCGGAGGAGCGGCGCAACGTCTTCATGGTTGAACGCGAACAGAAACGGGCTTTGTTCCAGTCGAGCGGAACCAGCACACCCATCAACATCGCCACTTGTAACGGAGAATCACCGCCCGTTCATGATCTGATCTTTTCAGCACCCGGCCCGGTGGGTGCAACGGAAGTGTCGCGACGACTGCTCGAAGCAACTAGAGAGGAAGAGGTTGGTGGACCGAGTAAAGATGGTTGACGATGGAGGGAGACGATGAGAACAGATGATCACGGACGAGGACGACTCGTCGACCAGCCAGAACATGGTCTCGAGTCTGGGCGTGAGCAATAACCGTCCGCCCGCACCCACGATCGGACTGCCTAGCGGATAGAACGACCTTTCAGCATCAGCATCATCATCAAATTGCCATTTACATACAGCATGTGCAGGCACTGTCAAATACGCGCACTCACAAAGCAATCCATGTGGCAGTTCACACTGATGAGCGGCTAGACGACGAGTCCCCCCAACTGATACGTCATGAGCAGACGCGACAGCAGTCATCTAGGCCGTGATCAAAGAGAAGTGAAGGGCCAGTCCCCGTTCATCAGTCCGTCTACGCATCGCGTCATGGGCGTTGTGCTTTCGAGCTTGTCGACGTGGCTGTGTTCCTTCTGTACGACGGCGTGTACTGTGCCCGCCACTCGTCGAACTCGCGCTGAACTCGGTTGACTGTTTAGCGGAAGTCGAGCGAAAAATCACCCAAATGCGACTTTCCTCGTCTTGCAGCGCGGCCGCGGCCAGCTTCTTCGCCATCAGCAGTCGTTTCCAGTCCGGGATCGGTGCGTTCGTTCCTGGGGGGATCGTCGTGTTGTTGCACGACACGGGTGGATGTTACCGGAGAAGTGGGTGGGCGTCTGATGAACGAACGCCTGCGGCGTGAGGGTCTCCCGTGCCTGGCGACATGCCAGCTCGGCGTCCAGTCGCCGTTCCTCCACTCGGGACTTGTGCTCGGCGTTCCTCCTCACCACACCGCCTATTCCGTGCGGCGCCACCTGACGAAGGTCCGATAGCGTGGCCTGAAGCGCTCAACGTCGCTGAGGGAACGAGACGAGTCCCGGGAAACCTCGTTGAGAATGGGAGCCGCGTAGCCTTCGCCGCGCAGTCGTTCGTTCAGTCTCATAAGTCGCTCGATTTTCTCTGCAACACCGTCGATCAGCACTTCAATGTCGTCCACACACCGGTCTTCTCCTTGGTCGTCTTCTCGTCGCTTGGCGTTTCGTCCACCTCGTCCTGCTCGTCGTCCCCTCCGTTCAGTTGTTGGAACGACAGTCGCATGGCCTCCATCTTGCGCTTCATCTCGGGCACGGTCAGTCTGTCGTTCTCCTCTAGCACATTGTCCAGTTCTTGCAGGTGCTGGAGGATTGAGAACTGTCGGGGAACGGAGAACGCTGCTCGCTCACCTCATAGACAAGCTTCTGCGTGTCGTCCGTAACATCCTCCTGATATTGCGGACGTGCGGATGCGGACGTCCTGGAGACGAGTTTCACGAGCAACCTGGGTGTCTGTTGACTGGCTCGCTCGTCCACGTTCTCGGGGGGCGACGCTGTCGTGCTCGGTCCGATCGCGATTCTTGTCGTGTGAATCCGGGTGGCGCTCTCCTCTGTGCGATGGTGGTGGTGGTGATTATGAGGATGAGGATGATGATGATGATGATGTCTGGATGGAACCGACACACCTAGATGTGTGTGGTTCGTGCACGCGGTGTCACCGCAAGGGGAGAGCACCAGACCTACCTCGTGGTCGCCGGTCGGTCAGCATGGGCGTCGCCGTCGTCGTCGTCGTGCGAGCGGGTGGACGGGAAAGGGAAGTCGACGACAGTGAATCGTGATGCACAAACTGAGGGCGGGCTCGACTAGCTGGGCTCGCAGGCAGAGTGTAGTGAATGAGGGCGGAGTTTTCGCGAATCCGCTCAGACTGGCGAGACGGGAAGACGCGAATGCCGAGCGGTTTCTCGAATGGCTCCCGCCGGAGCTCTTCCACGTCCATCGGATCGAACAGTATGAGGATGAGGATGTCAGTCGGTCAGTCAGTC
>JACMII010000033.1:0-27975 GCA_014805405.1 Bunonema sp. RGD898 | reverse complement strand
GTCAGTCAGTCGATCATGCTATGCATGCGGAGGACGGGGGAGAAGGATGCCGTGGTGTGCAGCTGTGCAAACGGAAGAGTGGTGCGGCGATGGCGGAGGTGGTGGCGACGTACACTTCCGAGTCGGCACTGTTATCAGTAGGCCTCTAATCAGAGATTGCTGTCAAGATGGCGTCTGAACCTTGCGCACACCTTCATCTCTCTTCCCTTGCTGTTGGTCTCCTCGGTGGTCCGCTTTCGGAGCTGTCTCTTGTCGGCGCTGCGGCTGTCAAAAATCAGCCGCTAGCCTGAGTCAATAGACGGCCAAGCAGAGGGAGGGAGGCGCGAACAGGCGCGCCAAGACGACGAGACCAGATCGAGTGCGGGATGGAATGCAACGCAGTCGTCGTCGTCCGTCTGTTCCCTCCTCGAGATAAGCAGCCGCCGTCGCCGCCACGATGAGAGGAGGCGGGCGGCCATTCGGCCGTAGCCATAAAAGCTCGATACGCTTGGATGGGCAAACAGCCGACCGATTGAGCAGAGCACCCCTCCTGCGTTGGTGCGAAGCGGCAACAGCAACAACAATAACAGTATGAGCTGTATGTCTGCATGAATGAGTGAATGAAGTGAGAGGGAAGGAGAGGAGTATGAGTAATAAATAATCTGGCTCTCAAACGAACGAACGCGATGGACGCGCAATCGGCGAATCGGTCACACTCTTTCTCCCCTTTCAAATATGGGTCAATGCTCTTGGTAATGTGCGTGCGCGTGTGCGCGGTATCATCAGGGGGAGGGGGGAATGATGAAGGGGCTGCTCGTGAACAGTGCGTTTCTCCCGTCTCCTTACTCCCTCATTGCTCCGTCGACCTTCTACTTCTGCTGAGTTGCGCCACACACACGCGCGCGCGCGCACACACACGTGTCCATCGTCTGCTGCAGTATCTCCCATTGCGCAGTCTCTTTCTTCTGCTCTCCTCCCTGCATCTCCCTCCCCAAACCTACCTACCTCGTCCTGCATCTGCTCGCCATCGCTGCAC
Organism: Bunonema sp. RGD898; assembly: GCA_014805405.1. Lineage (NCBI taxonomy): Eukaryota > Metazoa > Nematoda > Chromadorea > Rhabditida > Bunonematidae > Bunonema > Bunonema sp. RGD898. The sequence continues at coordinate 26,960 of JACMII010000033.1, read as the reverse complement.
GCTCCTGCTCGACACAATCCACTTACTCATCGCTCCTCTTCCCCCGTCTCTTCGACCGATGTATCGCATAATCTGGCTGATCTTTCTGCTGGTCTCCACTCTTCCAAACGCTCTAGCGGTAAATAGCGCTCGCAACCAGAGATTCGTATCTGTAAATGAGTATGCAGGGTCGAAGCCGTGCGCACGATGCACTTCTCCACGGGAAATCCAAATTCACCGAGACGTCGCTGGAGCGATTCCTTACGAACTTGCGTCGACTGAATGACATTCAGCAGCAGATCGCCGGTCTTCGTCAGAGCAACCGCTTCGCTTTCAAGGGACAGGTTAGAGTGAAGTCTGCGCTCGGATCACGGGAAGAGGGCCGGTCACATTGCAGTCGGATGCTGTGGCGATGAATCCACTGGATGTCGAGCCGAAGAAGCCGTACGAGTTGCCGTACCTCTTCGAGGGCGACATCATTCTGACCGACATGCAGATGGAGCATGTGCGCACGCCCGCCTTGCTGTCTGTCAGATAGGAGAGTCGCGTTCTGCAGGTGGTGCACACGGCCGAGGAAGAGCTGGAGGCGAAACGAGTCGCTCGGGGAATGCCGCGACGAGAGCCGGCCCAAGACTCGGGCAGTCATCGCGAACGACGATCGCTCACCTCGGATCTGGCGCTGCGATGGACAACGTAAGTGACGTTTCGGCTGGAGATGAGCGAAAACGTGCAGATTCCCGATCCCCTACTACATCAACACGGCGACCGGCGTGAACGTTGCGGCTGTACAGGTTGTGTGGTGCAGGCTAATTTCACAAGGGCGATCTCATCGTCAGGCGGGAGTTCGACGCTGGATGCAAGAGACGTGCATCACGTTCGAACAGTACTACTCGCCCGTCCGAGATCGACCATCGCTCGAATTCATCAAGGGAGACGGGTTGGACGATGCCAAGACGATGAAGGGGGAGTGGGGGCGATTGCAGATGCTACTCGTACATCGGCGAGGTGTCCTCCACAGGCCAACAGATCTCCATCGGTCTGGGCTGCACGGATCTGGGCACGGTTGCGCACGAGATCGGTCTGTGCCCTGTCCCATATCTCGTGTCTTTCCCTTAGCGTACGACCGGCTTAAAGACGACACATTTCCAAAATCCAATACATGACGATGGCAATCATGTAACCTTGAAGGTCATTCGCTCGGCTTCTACCACGAACAAGCGCGTTGGGACCGCGATTCGTACGTCACCGTCCTCACGCAGGCATACACAATCACTTTGCATCGAGCGAACGCTGCCCCGCAGAATGTGGTGCCGTCCATGCTGTCGCAGTTCTCGAAGCAGTCCCGGACGGCGATGACCGACTACGGCGTGCCCTACGACTATGGGTCGGCCATGCACTACGATCAGACCGCCTTCTCGGCAAACGGACGGCCCACGATTCAGACGTCGGATGGAAACTATCAGTACACCATCGGGCAGGCACGGGCATTAGAGGGGATGATAGCCGAAGATGATGTTCTTTAGCGAGTGGCTCCGTCGTTCAGCGACGTGAAGCGAATCAACTTTGCATACTGCAATAGTAGCTGCGCCAATTCGCTGTCCTGCCAGTACGGCGGATACACGGTCTCACATCTTGCCTCATCTCCAAGAGGAGATCGCAAATTTAGGATCCGAATGACTGTTCGCGCTGCCGTTGTCCGGATGGCCTCGGGGGACGATATTGCACCGAGGCGTCCGTCACGACGTCCGATTGGTGAGTGTGAGCGTGGAAAGAACAAAAGGACGACGACGCTGATGTAGTGGTGCGACAAACTTCAACGCCATCTCGGAGCTGCGCTCGATCTCGCGTGCCGGCGCAGGCACCTGCAATTACGTCATTTCGGCAAGAAGATTGCTCGCATTCCGATCACAATGCGAGATACGACGCTTGCAGGCGCCGCCCGGTCGTAAGATCTACTTCCAGATCGTGGTCTTCCAGTTCGAACGCGAGGCAGCGTCCAGTTGTATTGGCTCAATGGAAAGTTATGCCTTCAGGTGCCATGCGCGCACAGCTATCTCGAGGTGAAGTACCGATCGAATCTGGCCACGACAGGCGCCCGTCTCTGTGCCACTTTCCCCACTTCGCCGCGGGTGACCGAGGGCGAGAAGTTGATTCTTATCTACAAGGGAACCGACTCTACCCAGTTCGCCATCAACTTCCGATACGGTCCGTCCCGTTGTCTCTCTTAGCGTGATGGTACACTGCGTTGTGCACGTGTGCATGGTGTGATGATGAGATGGCATGGAGAGTGGAGTGGAGTTTGCGCCTTGGCATGCAGGCAACTTTGTGCCGCGGGCCAGACCGAAGCCGGCCGGACGCAAGCCCGAAGGACCGGCGATCCCCGGAAACGCCGAGGACGATCCGCATCCCGTCGTCGGAGTGCCGCTCACCGACATCGACTGGGTCGAAGTCGCAGGTTCAGACGCACCCCCCCCCCTTCTTTCGCATGTTTCCACTGTTGCACTCACTTGCCTGAACGTGGTTAGACGCGAGCGAGAGAAGAGCGTGCGATGTTCAGATCCGACCACCAGCACGTCTTCAACAACGACGACGACCACGACGACAACCACCCCCACCACGACCGCGGTAATTGAGAACGGAAGAGAAGGAGCGCCCCCGTTCAGAGAAAAACAACCACGACGCCGCGTCCGACCACTCGACGAACTGCCACCGCGGCAACAACGACAACAGGAGCACCGCCGCCGCCGACGACGACGCCCAGCAACTGTTCGTCGTGGAGCGATTGCACGGCCCTATGCGGAGGATGTGGAACTCAGACGCGAGTGTAACACGCACACATCATCCCGTTGCCCTCCTTTCATTACGCGAGACTTTCAGCTGCAACGGACACGAGGTCGTGACGCAGTACTGCAACACCGCGCCCTGTCGAACTGAACAAGGCATGTCCACCACCCGCTGATCGCGCGGTCTGCATGCAGACGAGAGAATCCCTCTTCTTCTTCTAGGCCCCTGGTGCTGTCGTCCGTTCTACTACGTCGTGCAAGGCTTCTGCGTGCGGCCGCTGCTCGACAGAGATGTGGTGAGTGGCAGGCGGACTGCGCCGCTGTTCAAGATCAACAGACCACGCTGCAGATCCAGGACGAACTGAACAAGACGAAGATGATGCGACAGTTCGAGGAGGAGAAGAAAAAGAAGACGCTGCTGCAGAAGGACGCGCCAAAGGTGAGCAGACGGACGGACCGAAACGTCGGCAATTGCGAATCCCTAGACGACGACGAGGGCGACGACGGCGGCGACGTCGACGATGATCGCGCCTCCAGCACGGGCCATCGTCACTCAAGGAAATGCCACCACGACCGCGGGAAAAGCCGCTACGGGCAACAACCTGTGACACACACGATCTGCTGCTGCCGCCGCCACTCACTCACTCGCTGACGTTCTCCCTCTCGCACACAACAACTTTTCAGTTTTTCCCAATTGATGTGAAGTCATGACGCCGCTTCTCGGCGACGAGTCGCTCAGCCAACGGATCGACGGCGACTTGTCTCGAGTGCTCGTGAGTGGTGTGTTCGTGTATGATGATGGCGTGCGACGACGATGACGGTGACGAGTGGCGGTGGCGCAACAGCAGAGGACGACACTCTCTCCCTCCTTCCCTCGCTCCTTCTCTCCCTTTCACTACCTTTGCTGCTCCTGCCGCTGCCACTGCCCGCCTCTTCCTCTTCCATTTCTCTCTTGCGCCACTTCAAGGCCACCTCTACGCGCGCGCTCCTCCCTTATGTCTTTCTCTTACTCTCTCCCTCTGTGTCGTGTCGAGTCCGTGATGGCAGTGGTGCCGTGTCTAATTGCAGCAACAGCTAGGTGGTGGCAACAGTCGGTCGGTCCCCCCCCCTCCCATTCGACTTCTGCTGTGCGGTCATGATGGTGTCTGTGCGAGAAGGGGCGAGGAGGAGGAGTGTGCAGTTGTGTGGGGTGGCTCGGCTGAAGATCGAATTTCGGTGCACCACTGCTGCTGTTGCTGGTTGTGGCGACGTTGGTGCAGCCGTGCGCGCGCCGCCGCCTCGTTCACTCGTCCCTTCTCTCTCTCTCTTTCTTCGTCTCTCCTTCCTGCTGTCCGCCTCGCCATGTTTGGAAGAAGCAGGACAGCAAGTGGAGAGGTCTCTCTCTCTCCCCCCTCTGACACTTCTCCCCGCCCGTGCGTGCGCGAGAGAAAGGGGCTTTCGACCAGACGTTCTCTGCTGTGTGGCACGTCTCTCGACATTCACACACTTCTCGCTCGCGTATCGTGCAGACGTGCGAGCGGGAACGGGAGAAAAGCGAGAGAGCGGGAGCGGGAGACGAGTGAGTGAGTGAGTGAGTGAGTGAGTGAGCGAGTGAATAATGGGCGCACGCGCGCGTGCTCCTTCTCACCTTGCAGCACCGCACAGTCTCAATCTCAATCTGGTCGCCCGTTTTCGTCTCCCCCTCTCTCTCCACTTGGCTCCCATCTCCATCACATCATGCCGTCCTGTTCTCCCTTCTTCTTCTTCTTCTTCTTCTCCACCTTCATCAGTCACATTCCTGTGTCGTCCGTTTCACGTGTCCTCGATCAATCGGTTTTTCGTGTTTTCTCGACTGCATTTTACGCGCGCGCACCCTGTCTTTCCTTCTCCTCCTCCTCCTCCTCCTCTTCCTTCTCCTCGTTCTCTGGTTGGTACCGCGCGCGTACGCGTCGTGTTGTCGCGAGAGGGGAGAAAAGTGAGCGGGTGAGTGAGTGAAGGGACGGCAGCATCGGCGGCATGGTGGGCGACTGACTGAGTGAGTGAGTGACTGGGCAGCCACGCGCGCGCACACACACACACACACACACTGCAGCCGCCCCCACTTCTTCTTCTCTCCCCTTTTCTTGTCCCTTCCCCATTCCCGTCTCTCTCTCTCTCTCCTCTCGACCGCCCCATTGTTTGTGCGAGAGCGAACCACCTTTTCGACGGTGCCAGTGTCATGGCTGCGAGAGACCAGTCGAGGGAGCAGAGAGGAATTTATTTCCGGGACCCAACGGAGGCACACCACCACCACCACACGACAACAACAACTCATCAAATGGATAGATGGTTGCGTGCTGTCTGGACGCATGCAGTGTGCATCTCCCTCCCAGCACGGAATTGTGTCAATTGGAGAGGGGGGAGGGAGGAAGGGAGGGAGACTGTCCCTCCTTCACAAGTGCACGTCTCCCTCGCCCTCGCCCTGCCTCGCGAATGCTCGAGGCGAGAGCGATGAGGGTGGGCGGGCGACCGGGCTGCTCGCTTCTCTTTTTCATGCCGTCTGTCTGTCTGTCTGCCAGCCACCGCCAGCACTACTACTACTACTACCACTACCGGTTGTTGCGAGAGGAGGAGAGGACGAGGTGTGGTGGTGACTGAGCGGGTCTAGCGGCGGTGTCGATTTGTTGTGAGAGGTGCGGCGCGTCACGCACGCACGCACACATACACACACACACACACACACACGTCCACTCGCCTCTCAATCTTTTCCTCTCGCAACGCGCCGTGGAGAAGGCGCTGTGTCTTGTCGCCTGCGTCTGTGTAATGGGGAGAGAGAGGGTGTTGTTGCCTGCTGCAGCTGCCGTCAGGCTGCTGCCTTCTCTATCTTCCAAGCTGTTCGACCGGCATTGCCGCTTCCCCTTTCGCTCTCTTGTCGTTCCCCTCCCCCACTTCCGCTCGCATCGTGGCACACTCACACTTGACGGGGCGCGGCGTGCGTGCTATCTCATCGCTCTTTCTTCAGCTTCGAGGATGTCCGATAGGCGTGTAGTGCTGGCGGGAGGAGGGAAGAACGAGGGGCGGAAGAGAGAGAGGGAGAGGGAAGGAAGGAAGCCCTTTGGTGGTCGTTGTGCCGGTCTCCTCTGTTGTCCGTGTCCGTGTGCTGGCAATTGAGTTTGAGCTAGACGGGAGGAGGAAGAGGCGGAGGGTGGCAGCGTAGGGACGAGAAGGAGGAGGAGCTGGCAGACAACCAGCAGCCGCTCCTCCTCCTTCTACCGCCGTCGCGATATTTCTCTCTCGCTGTGGTTGTGTGCATGTGCGGTCGTGTCGACCCTCTCCCTCTCTCTCTTTGCGAGCGCCTCTCGCTCGCCCGCCCGCCCGCCCGCCCGCCGTCAGCCCACCAGCTGTTTGCGACCACCGCCACCAGCCACCGCCCCTTTCGCCTGCACCAGCAGAAGGAGCAGAGCAATCTTTTCTCGTGCCGCTGCGCTCTTGGCTGGCTTCCTCCCGCCGCCGCGCGCGCGAGCGTTGAATGGACCCTGAGAAACGTGACTAGCTGCAGGAGACGAGCGAAACGAAGCCCTGGGTCTCCAAATTAGAGTCTTGTGTGCCCCCCTGGCGGTAGAAGAGGGCGGCACGATGATGTTCCGAGAGCCGTCCCGTGCCTTCTTCTCCTTCTCCAAACAGACTTCCTGTCTGAGCGACGTGTGTGCGTGCGACTCTCATGCATAATTCCCGCGCGCTGCTGCTGCGTGTGTGTGTGTGCGTGCATGCTGACTGCTGCGACCCACAGCTGCGGGACTCGCCCGCCCGTCGTTCTATTGACAAGCTGCTCTGGTTGGCGGCGGCGGCGGCGGTGGCGGTGTCCCTCGCCCTCTTTCCTGTCTCACCTCTCTAAGCTGAGCCCTATTTGGTTTCTTGGCCGGCGGGCTCTCCCCCCCCCCCTCCCTCGCTTCCTTTTCAACAGAGACCTCCACTCGCAGCCAGTGCATCGCATCCTGTCCTCCTGCTCCCGACCTCGGCCTCATTCCCTCCCCCCCCTCCCTCACTCCCGCCAGCACCATGTGTCAGCTCTTCACTCACTCACTCACTCACACTCTTCCTCCTCCTTCTCCTTTCCACTCGCTCGCTCGCTCGCTCGCTCCCCGATTGCGTCGTCATTCCACTTGACGACTCTTAATGCATCCCTCACCAGTTGCTTGTCGCCTCCCTCGTTCCGTCCGGTGCTGTTATCATGTGTTGTGCAAAGTCGTCTTCCCATGTTGTTGTGGGCTAACTCTCGTTCACCAGCGATGATAGGACTCCCCGCACTGGCGGTCATTTGGCGGCGCTGACACCCACCCCACCCCTCCCCGCTTCTTCTTGTTCATTTTTGGCGGTCGGTCCGTCTTAGCAGTGTGCAGCATGGCAAGTGGATGACGAGCAGCAGCAGCAGCAGGATGGCGTGTGTGGAGTGCGCGTGCGTCCTTGCGTTTTGCCGCGGCTGGTGCTGTCGCCACCGCCGCCACCGTCGTACGCGCACACTGCCTGCTGCTGCTGCTTCTGGTTGACAGTGGCGGTGGCCAATTATCGGACGGCATCGCTCCTCGCAGCACCTTCTCCCTCTCGCCTTCCGTCTTCCCGCTCTTCGCTGCTTCTGCTCTTCTCTCTTCTCGCCCGTCCGCCCGCCAGCCCGCTCGATCTCGTGAGATGAGCAGTGAACGCGTTGTGCGTCTGTGTCATCGTCTCTTCCCTCCCTGTCTGCTCCGGTGGTGGCGGTGCTGCCGCCGCCGCGGCCGTGCTGCACTGCTGCTTGACAAGTGGAGCGTGTGCGTAGGCTGGGTAAACAGTGAGGAGCAGAGGAATGGAGAGAGAGGGGGCAAGCCGCCAACCGGAGGGAGGGAGAGAGAGAGACACTGCAGCGGCTGAGCCGGAGAGAAAGAGACCACTTTGGCCACCCACACCTCTGCTCCCTTCCTTCTCTGCTACGCAATGCAATGGATGTGTTGTGGCGACGCTGCTCGTTCTTTCCCCAGGCAGCAGCAGCGCCAACGAGCAATGCATGACGATTAGAGAGAGGGGGAAGGGGAGGGAGACGGACGAGAGAGAGAGGAAGAGAAGAAGGAGCGAGGGACGGCGGCCGTCTGTGTGCGTGTGTGTGCGCGCGCGCGACCCGACCACCGCCGCCGCCGCTGCAGCTGTCCTATTTCCTCCTCCTCCTCCTCCTTCTCCTCCTCCTCTCGCTCGCATCCGAACGGACACACGTTCTCCCCGCATCCCTTTGGCAACTCTCTTCGTGTGCGTGTGCAGGTTGTGCTTCCTCCCTCTCTGCAAGTCTCTTTCCTGCCTGCCCGTCCGCCGCCGCCGCCGCCTCTCTCGTGCCGGGCCGTGGCTGCTGCTGCAGCAGCAGGGACGCGTCCCTTCCCTCCTCCTTTCTCCCCTTTTCTTCCCTTCCTCTCGTCGCCTGCCCGCTCACTCATCGCTCGTGACGTGGGCAACAGCGGCGGCGACCAGTCGCTGATGTGCTCGGCCAGTGTGTTCCCTCTCGCTGCCAGGATCAGGGAACATCACGAAGAGTGCAACGCAACTCCTACTTGACGTGCCAATTAGACTAGGGAAGGGGGCGTGCGTGTGTTGGCTGTTCCCGTTCACCCACACCCTCCCCCTCTCGACCCGCTGCCATCTGTCGGCCGTCGCCGCATACACAACAAGCGGCGACGGCAGCGGCGGTCGATGGTGCGTGCTGCAGCAGCAGCAGCACACTCTGACTCGCCTCCACCGCCACCCCCACTCAAGCTAGAGGGGAGAGATGCTTATCTGGCGCTCACTCTTCTCTATCTTCTGCCGCAGCACATGCTGCGAGAGAGAGAGAGACAAGCGAATGTGGCCTGCTCTCGATTCCCACTCGTCTATTACTGCCGAGACTTGTCCCCTCTTGGGCGAGGGCACGACAAACAGCCACCCGACCTCCCTGTTGCCGTTGGCCACCGTCGAACTCGCCCTCTGGTCCTCTTTGTTTTGAGCTCGTGGTGATGGTGGTGGTGGTGGTGCTCGTCTTTTCGCCGGTTCATTCGCCGCACTCACAGCTGCTTCTCTCCATCCACTCTCATTTATGTAAGTCTGTGTGGTGCTGCACCCGGCACAAGGTCATTTGGAGCGGGGGGAGGCAGCGACCGACGACTGCGACCATCCGTCTCGGCGACGCGGGGCCACCCCGTCAGCCAGCCAAATGTACGTCCGTCCCTCGCCCGCTCGCCCGCCCGCTCGCTCGCTCTCTCCTTCTCTCCGCTGCTGCTGCTGCCGCCGCCTTCTTGCCTTGAGTGCGTCTGTCCGTCCGTCGATTTATTGTCTTCCTCGTCTTCCGCACACATGGTCCGTGCAGCGGGATGGATGCGAGATGTTGAGAATGCTGGTGTCGCCAACTTGCTCGCAATCACGTCGTGTATCTCCGCGCTCCTCCTTATCAGTCAGTCGGCGTGTGACCACCACCAGCACCGTCACTTCTTCCACTTCTTCTTCCCCCTTCGTTTTCGCCCTCCCCCTTCTCTTGCTCTCGAGTTGGCTGTTCATGTCGGGTTGGGTTGCTGCACGCACGCCACGTATCATTTCTCTCGTCATGTTGAGCTGCATTTGGATGATGTGTCAGCGTGCTGCGTTCCCTTGCTTGCTGTTTGTGGACAGTTGTTGCGGGCGAGGAGACGAGGTGTGTGTGTGAGTGCAGCAGCAGCACAGCTTCCCGCCCAGTCACACAGAGACGGACACGTTGCGCGCACCGCTCGCTCGCTCGCTCGCTGTGTGTGTCTCCGCTCGACTGCGCGCTCTCTCTCGTCGTGTCTCTCTCCCTCGCCTTCTTCCCTCCTCCGGCCGATCGCAAACAGACGCCCACCGTGGCGGGCGAGAGAGTGGAAGTCCCCTTCCACTGTGCGTTTCGCACTGGATCGCCCTCCCCCCTCCTTGCTCGCGTCAAACCTAGAGCTGTATGATGATGCAGCGATTGTTGTTGTGTGCGAGACTGGGTGCGACAGCAGTCTGTCGCTCTCCCCTCCCCCCAACCGGCAGCAGCAGCAGCAGCCAGTGCGCAGTCTCTCTCTCTCTCTCATCCCCTCTGCTCGTCCGACTAATCCGCCCCCCTCGCCCGTCGGCCATCCTCCTCCTCTTCTCTCTCGCGTGCTCTCCCTTTCTGTCTCTCCCATCCATCCCATCGCCCTACAAATATATCTCTCGTTCACCCTCATTCCTGTCCACTCGCAATCTCAACTTACTCCTCGATTGCTTTATCTAGTGGCAGCAGTCGAATACCGGTTGGATGACGTCGTCGGACGACGTCTCAACCGCCGTCGCAACGCCGACTCGATCGGATACGAGCGCAGCGGCCGACAGCAGAACTGCCGTTTCACCGAGTTCCACCTCTGCTCCGACTGGCACCAACAATCACAAGGCAAGTCTGTTCGTACGCTGTCCTTTGTAATAGTGATGATGGTGGTGGTGGTGAGTGACGAAAGGGGAGGCAGGGGAAACGAGTGCGCAATGCTGGTGCGTCTGCTTCTGCCCAGCCAAGCCGGAATTATCGGATTACTGTCTTCTTCTCTCCCTTGCCTGCCACTGTCGACGTGTGCGTCTCTCTTTCGCTCTGCGCGTCCGGCCTTCCTCTTCTGCAATGTGTCTCTCTGTCTCGTCGTCTCTCGCTCTCTTCACTCTCCCGTCTCCCTGCGCACGCAAGACTCAAGCAGCAGCGAACGCCGTCGCCCATCCTTTCCCCGGCGGACACAGAAGCGGCGGCGGCGGCGGTGTCGCAGAGTATCGATCGACACGCAGACAGCAGCCATCAATTATACAGCGCGACGGCATAGTCATTGTCCGTTGCAGGAGTTGAGGTCTGAGGACGCACGCACGCCCGACAACAGCAGGAACGCCGGTCCAGAAGCGGAGGACGATGGCGGCGACGAGGAGGGAACCGGACGGCAGAGCAGTTCCGCCGAAGACGACAACGATGTGCTGCGGTCGCCGGAGGCAAGTCACCACACATCATTACTATTCACGCGTTGCTCCGCCTCAGGAACAGCTGAAGCGCGGTCTTTGGGAGTGCGACCCAATCTATTATGCACCCAGCCTAAGGGCTTCGGTCGCCGAGAAAAACAAGCGCGGCAAGGTCAGTGCGACCCATCTGATTAATCATTCAGGCGTGCCAAGTGCAGGCTTTTCGAGAAGTCGCCTCGGCACCCGGCATGTACGTTTGTTTCGAAGCTGCCGACGGGACGCGATACCGAGCCGGCGACACCGTCTTTGTCGAGATGAGCACGCACGACCCATATGTGGTCGCGTCGATCGTCTCCTTCAAGATGGTTGGTCGACTAACAACTCGCTTCTATATGACTGTACAGTCGAAACGGGACACGCTCACCGTCAAGGCGACGCGCTACTTCCGGCCCGACGATGTGCCCGAAATGTCGCTGCAGCTCATCCTGCAGGTCAGTCGGAGGGAAACTAAGGACAGTAGCGGACAGATGGGCAGAGGAGGCTCGTAAAATAGACGAGTGCTTGCCGCCAAATAATAAATAGGCGGACAGCACGGGGGAATGATGGCTGCTGCGCCTGGCGGCAGAGAGGAGAAGAAGGCGAGTTTACAGCGGGGCCGCGGATAATGGCAGAGAGGAGGGACAAGGAGGTGAGAGTGAGTCGACAGATGTTGGGCGAACCGGGTGGGGGGACCACAGCACGAGGATGACGGCCGGACTCGATGAAGAGAGAGAGAGAGGAATGCTTGCAGGAACGCAGCGAGCAGCAGGATCAGCACCCGTGCGGCGACGGCGGATGTACCCAGGAGCCGAGCACGTCGGTGGCCAACGGAACTAATTCGGCAACCACCGCCGATAGCGCTGCAAACAACGACGAGAACAACTCGTCGAGTCCAGCGGCCGGATCCCCGTCCACGCCGTCCGACGAATCCACCGAGTCGAGGAGACGAACCAACCCAGCGAGACGAGCCACCGAGTCCACGGTGTCCTCGCATCCACTCCTGCACCAGCGCGAGCTCTTCTCCTCCGAGAATTCGATCGTCTTCTCTGTCGGCCAGCTCAGGCAAGTCCTCGCGTCTGTTGTCCCTCGCGCGCTTCGTTTTTCCGCTCTTTGTTGTTGTTGCGTAGTTCACTGATGCTTGGTGTTGTTCACGTGCGCCACTGATCCTCACCCGTCCATTTCCATTCGCCATTTCCGTTCGCATCATCGCCATCATAGTGCGATTCAACTGCAGCAGCTGCTGCTGGTGGGGAGGTAGTAGCGTGTTTATTGGCCGTGGATTAGGACGGCGACGACTGCTCGAGTGCTGCAGCGTGTTGGTGGTCGCCACGAGAAGGGAGAGAGAGAGAGATCGCAGCAACCAGCCAAAACTGACCCCGTCGCCCGTCATAAGCGGCTTATGCGGAGCAGACGAGAGGTCTCCCCGCCACTCTCTCTCTCTCTGCTCTCTTTCCCTTCCAATCTTCTCGCACTACTGCTCGCGTCTTCCTTTGTTTCCCCCTCTCACTCTTCCTGCCTTCTCCTGTGACTGTTCCTGCTGTTCTGACGTCACCTCGGCTTTGTGGCAATCGCAGAGCACTGTCCCTTGGCGGACGGCGGTTGCGTGGCAGCACGTAATGATGGGATGATGACGGGGTGGATAAGACGGAGTGGCGAAACCTCTCCGATCGACTAGCTCCGCTATACCCGAGCTGTGTCACTCGAAAGCTGACGAGTATGCGAGGGGAAAAGTGGGTGTTCTCTGTGGGCAGCTGCAGCACGAGTGTGGCATGTGCCGCCCTTCCTTCGGCCCGTCCCTCGGCCGCCTCTTCTTCTCGCTGCAGTCGATTGATGGCCGCCGTCGACATGCGCCGCCGCTGCCCGCTCCCCTCCTCCTCACTCAGTCTTTGTGCCGCCGCTCTTTCGGGCACATCCGTCTTTTCGCTCTCCTCCTTCCTTCCCCTTGTCAGCCCGGAGAGAGCGCGGGAGGAGAGCTGGCAGTGGCAGCAGCAAACAAGAGTCCGCCACTTGGTAGTGTCCCCTCTCCGCTCTCCCGGTGTCCCGCCCGCTCTCTAATGACAGGTTTGTTCTAAGAGACGGACGCTGCAGTCGACCCTTCTCTTCTCTTCCCTGCTCTCCCGCCCTAATGACGGACTTCTTCCTCCTCCTCCTCTTCCCTTCCGCGGCCTAATTGGCGCGTGTCTCGCTCGCTTCGCCGTCACGGCTTTGTTGTTGCCCGGTCTGTTGCCGATCCGCCCGTCCATTGCATTCGTCTTGTTCTGACTTGCTCGTCGGCTAAATAGTTTGTCCCGCGAGACAAGGCCGCCCGGGGAATTGGTCGTTCTGGGGCTTTGCGACCGACCGACCGCACGTCGCCGTCTTCTCCATGTCGTGTTTGCTACGCCTCATAAACTTGATGGCCCGCCGCGTGTGCGGAACGTGTGTATGCGCGCGCGCGCGTGCATTTCCGCAGCCATGACAGGCACGCGAAAAAGTCGAGTGACGGCACCGCGTTGGTCATCCGGACCAACCAACACCCCCCGTCGTGTTTTCCTCCAAGCTCCGCATTCCGCTGCGGAAATGCCCTCCAGCGGAGCGGTCTGCCTTTTACGCGTAGGAATGTGCGGGCTAACGAGTCGTCGTCGTCGGTTGTCGCGCATTGCGTACGCGCAGCTGCTTTTGTCGGGACGGCTTTCTTCCTGTTCGCTCTGTCCACTGACCCTCTGAGACGCGCGTGTGCGTGCGTGTGAAAGAGAGGGGACAGCACGCGTGAGTGTGCACGACTATCGATCGTCTGGTGGTCGTGTCTGTGCTCTCCCCGGCGTGCGCGCTCTCTCGTGGTTGCTTTGCGGTCTGGGCGGCGCTCTCTCCTCTCTCCCTCGTGTCTGCCAGTTGGCTGGTTGTCGTGGCGGTGGGCGGTGGTGCCGCCTCCCTCCCACTCTTCCTCTTCCCCCTCCCTTCCTCGCTCTCCGGTTGGCGCACAGCCAGCCGCCGCCGCCGCCACCGCCGTCGGATCGTCCTCGCTTCCCGTCGCGTCGCCGCTCTTCGTTCTCTGCCCGCACCCTCCCCCTTATCGTATTCATGTGATTTCCCTCTCCCGTCTTGTTCCCTCATGTGCACGGGTATCTGGCAGGCTGCCAATCCCCACTAAACGTATCGACCGACCGCTACGCCTTACCTCCCCTCTCAGTAAGCTCCGATAAGAGGCTGATAATGACCGCAGATTGCATGCAGACCCGTGCGCTCGTTGTCCCCCATCTTAGTCTTCGCATCGGCCAATTTCGTCATCCTTTCCATTATTTATTTCCCTACTACCCATTGATGCTTCGCTTTACTAGCTGTGCACGGTTTCCGCTTCACCTGCGCGCGCATCCACTATACGAAATAGGAGTAATGGTTTGCAGAGGAAAGTGCGTCTGCCACTTCGTTCGTGACGTTCGTTCGTTGGCTGGACTCGACCTGACGCAGCCGGCCGCCTTTTTCTCTTGTCTCAACTACAACCAGGTGATTTGGCACGTATCGGGTGACGAAGCAAGCGATTACGTTGCAGGAATCGAGTAGGCTGGCGTCTGTGCAGGGCGAGACGCGTGTGGGCCACCTCTATCAGGTGACACGACTCTTTCCTCTTCCCCCTTCGTTTTAGCACTTCTTGTGTGGGGCTGTTTGTGCGAACGAGTGAGAGCGCGTAGATTGAGTGGCGTGGTGTAAAGGGTTGTGCACTCGGCCGTCTTCTCCATACTGTGAGAAGACGGGGCGAGACGAGTGAGTTCGGGGCGGTGGAGAGGCGACATGCTTCTGCTGGCTACTGCGAGTGGACGGCTGATTGAATCGAATCGAGCGTCCGTCGTTGTCGCCGGCTCGCGGGTGAGTGAGTGAGTGGCGACAGCCGTGGCGGTGCGGCTTGTGTGCTACTGCTCTGTTGGCGTGCGCACGGCCGGAGCGCCGCTCGTGGTGTGTGTCCATCGGTGCGTGGCTAATCATCGTCCCATTGCCCCACCCACCCTCCTTCCCCCTTCTCTCCATTCGTCTCGTTGCACAGCCGTCTATTTATTTCCTCTCCACCCACTGTGTGCACACGTCCGCTCGCATGCATTCACCCGACCCCACTCAGTCCCACACACCGCCGTGACAACGATGACGCGGCTGAGCACAGACAAACATGTCCTTTCGGGGGAGGGGGAACGCGCGAGGGTGAGAGATTGCAGTGAAACGGGGAAAGGTTGCAAGCCTTAGCGTACACACTTCGCGCGGGGCCATAAATTCCGCATCACTGGGGCGAATCTTTTTCGTCGGACGCGCGCGCACTAAAAGGGTTGGGCGGATACGTTTCTGCTGCGAGTACAACAAGAAGGACGGCGACGACCACGACGACGACAACGACCTTGCTTTGATGGGCACTCGACGGCAGCCGGTCGGTCGCCCATCGCACCGTCATTCCTCTTCTTTGCACACACGCCCGTCTCCCGCAGCGCTCCTGCGATTAGCATCGCCAGCACTCGCACACTCACGCTGGCTGCCCATTCCGCACGTCCATTTCCTTCTCTGCTTTCCGCGCGCGCTTCCTCTCGCAACAACATGAGGGGAAACAACTTTCCTTCACTTCACATGTCAAGGTCAATAACTGCTATTCGACCACCGCCCGTACGAGCACACGTCGTGTCTCGATGCGTCATCTGTCCCAGTGAGTCGTCGTCGTCGTGCATCTGCAGGATAGCTAGACATTGTTTTGACGGCTCCACACAACCGTCGTCATCTTTGTCTGTCCCCTTCTTCTGTTCGTCGTATTTTCCTGCTTTCGCAATCGACGGCGGTGGGATGAGCCACCCGCAGTGCAGAACCTCATCTAGACTGCAGCATTTAGTCGATTGACTCACAACAATGGACCACGTAGACGTCGTTGCACTGGGGAAGTAGGGTCAAACGAAAGAGAGGGGACAATTGAGTCGCATTGAAGGCTGCGCCTTTGCGCTCTCGAACCGTATGGGGGTGGGTGAAGTGGCCGACCGCCGCACATAAACAACTACAATGATCGCGCTCCGTGCACTTACAATTTGTAGCCTGCTGGTGGTAAACATGGTTATACTTGCAGGCCGTCCTGCCTGAGCTAGAGGAGGACTGGAGGGTGGCTGAGGAGACGGATCGCGATGAACTGCTGTGGCGACCCGATCAAATCGGCCCTGATGCAGAGGAGAAGTACGTCTCGTTAGCGCGGACCTTCCGCTCGTTTTCCCTCTCCACCGCAAACATGACCGAAACGGAACGCCAAGCCCGATCGCGCGACTGGCTCCTCGACGACGCCCTTCAGACGCTGCACCGATGCCAATACAACACCAAAGAGGCGATTCTGCAGATGAACGCCAACGATACGCTCATGGCCGGCAATGGGTACACTTTTCCTTCTTCCATTCGAGTTGTTTCGCTCAGGTACATGACTGTGGAAGACGCGAAGCGGTTCGCCAAGGGCATCAAACAGCAGGGCAAGAACTTCCAGCGAATCTGCCGAGAACAGCTGCCTCTTCATAGTCGGGTGAGTGAATGGTGGCTACTCTTTGGGGAATGCGCGCTCTCCCCCCATTCTTCCATCCTCTTTATTCTCTTCCACCCCACTCAACCCCCGACCTTCAAGGCCATCTGTTTCTTTGTTGATGGCCAATCTGGTAAACGACCGCACGAAGACGCGAGGGTGGCGGGGGAGACGACGATCGTGCCAGCAGTTGAATGGCCGCTCGTTAGTGACGACGACGACCAAGGCACACACACACACCCGTTGCTGCTGTCCAGCTCAGATTCTGAACGAGCACCGCGCATTCCTTCCTCCCACTGTAACTTTGTGATGCCAGACTTGAGATGGAGCACATGTCAGGCTGGCAATGTCGACAAGTGTTCCCCTCTCGATTGCTTTCTGCATTGCACATGTCCAGTTGATGTGTTCCAACTGGACTCAGCCAGCCTGTCTCGTTCTCTGACGGCCGGCGGCAGTTGGCAGGTAGCGAGCGTGCAAGCAGAAGAAAGTGAGCAAGCGCGTGAGACCGACGACCACCGAGATGGATGGATATTGGACACGCTGTGAGAGGGGGGGGGAGGAAGTCGAGAGGACGAGAGGTTCCGCTGCCGGCGGTCGTTCACCTGCTCTGCACGGGGCTGCAGCGGGACGGGAAGACGAGAAGAGTCATCCGAGTGGCCGCTCGCTTCTCGCATCGCATTGCGCCACTCGCACACACTCAGCCGCCGCACAACGACACCTCTCGGCTAACTCGCCTCTTGTTTGACGTGTTGACTAAGGCAACGCGAGACGAGAAATGCGTTTTGAAGAAGCTCGTCTTCTTCCGCAAACAGGGAAGCACAAACAGGCTGCTGCTGCTGCCTCTCCCCTTCTTCTTTTTCTCAAAGCAGATTGACCGCGGGACCAGAAATGCGAGGAGAGAGACGGTCTGAGCAAACACTCGGCGATCTCCCTCCCTCTCGCACTCCCCTCCGAGTGCTGGACACACACGTCGGACAGAAAGAGCGCATGTCACTCGAGCGTGTCGTCCAATGGGATAGAGGAGACGGGCGGTAGCAAACAGACTCGCAAAAAGTGACAACACAGGGGAATGAAAGGGAACGAACGAAAGGAGGATCGTCTTGCAGGAGCAACTGGTCGCCTTCTATTACCTGTGGAAGAAGAGCCCGGACGCGACGAAGCCCAAGCAGGTCGGACGTCAGCGACAGGTAGTGACGCCAGACGCAGTGCCAACGGAAATTTGCCAATTAGGTACCGGCTGGTCTGAAGCGCGCCAACAAGACGCTGAGCAGTGGCACCGACCGACAGAACGGAAGTGCAACGGGAAGCGGCGCGACCACCGGACGACCGAGCCCTGCAGAACTGGAGGACTACGCGAGGTAGATTTCCCTTGCACCGATTTTGATCGATCGCTCCCGCTCTTTGATCCGTTCCCGACGGCGACAGAGCGCACACATACAAATTGACAAGGTGCCTTTACCAACTCCCACGAATTGACCAGAGAGCCACGACAAACGCTGTGCTTTTGTGTGGGGGGAGAGCGACACAGAGGCGCGTAAGTCGTAGCCTTATTTTAGTGCGACCGAGGCGGAGCTCGAGGATGAGGAGGTGGCCCGTCGTCCGTACGCCTGCCATCACTGCTACGGCTCAAAGTCCAAGAACTGGCATCACGCCGGCCGTGACGGGCAGCTGCTCTGTTCCGACTGTCGACTCTTCTACAAGCAATACGGACAGCTCCGACCCGTCGAGCGGCCGTCAACTGTACCGCCTGGACTCTGGAAGGGCTCGTCGTCAGGAACCGACGACGAGGAGCCCGCCACCGGTGTACGAACTCGAAGAGGCGGAGGCGGACTTGGTCGACGGCGTACGCCTTCGGACGAGCAGAACAGACGATCACCCTCGCACGCACAATCCGTTCACGAGTTCGACATGCAGAAGAAGACCAACCCCAGGTGAGAAGCCATCTAGTCGATTGTGCATACCGTTCACTTCAGAAGCGCGAGAAAGAGGAAATCGCACGCCAACGGAGCGCTTGCCGCCAAGAAAGGCCGAAGAGACGCCGTCGACGAGAGCACGCCGCAGAAGCAAGTGGACATCAAAGAGGAGAATGATGAGTTGGACGAGGGAACGGTGGCCGCTGCCTCGTCGACCACGAAACCGGTTCGGGCCGTGGAGCCGACGCGGAAGACCGACTCGGTGGAGTGCAATTCCGACGACGTGGACACCACTGTTGGCGGCTCGCTGGCAAACTCCACCACCGCCTCGTCGATTGTCGCGTCCACGTCGGCTGCGTCTGTCGACGACGAGGACGAATGTGTGGCTACAAACGCGATTTCTGTTCCCAACGGTCAGTCGAAAACCGCCGCTTCTAAGATGGTCCATTTTAGACCGAGTCATCGGCAAAGTCGCGGAGGACTATCCGATCGCGCATTCCACCCCGTCCGGCCTGTTCTATCGACAGTACGTGCGCGGACTTAGAGCGGCGGCGTGGAGAGTTGCGAAACAAAATGGAACCCCCTACCAGGTTGGGCGTCGTTCTCCTTAGACATTGATTCTATGACGGTGCAGGATCCGGAACCCGCTCCGTCCACTTCCGCGGACGGCGATGACGCGGCGCCGTCTGACGCCGTGTCGCTGACGTGCGCCCGAACGGACATTGTCTACCGACCGCGGCTGGCGAACAACTTCACCCAGCGGAAGCAACGGGCCGCGGAAGAGGCCGAGAAGGCGGCCGTCGCCGCTCCGCGCACTGTTCCTGCCGTTCCGAATCAGCATCATCCCGGTCAGACGAGTCACGCCGTGCCACCGAAGGCCGCCGTTGTCGCGCCCACCGTCGTTCATCATCCGCACTTCCACCCTGCCGCGGCAGCACTCTCGCAACAGCAGCACAACGGAACCGCTTCCAGGGTACGCTGTCTTTCTCGTCTCATCGATGGCTATGTCGGGATTTGCAGCCGTCCGAAGCGCCGATCATGCCGCTGGATGCGCTGATCGCGATGGGAGCGTTCGGGCCGGGTGGTGTTCGACCTCCTCACGGAATGCCTCTTCCGCCGCAGGCGTCTCTGAACATGGATCCGAATATGCTGCTGCGCACGGTGATGGAGCAGCATCAGCACGCGCTGAACCTCCAGCAGCAGCAACAACAACGAGAGCAGCAGTTGCTCTTCCAGAAGGCGGAGATGATGCGAGTCATGCATCAGCAGCAGCAGCAGCAACAACAGCAGCAGCAGCAGCAACAACAACGGATCCTGCAGCAGCAGCAGCAGCAGCAGCAACAGCAGCAACAACAGCAACAGTCCGCACACCATCAGCCGCCACAGACCGCCGCGCAACCGCATGCACAGGTGAACCGAGATTGAGTTTTGTCGCGCATAAGTGAGCGACGCTGCTCACATTCCACACATTTGAGCGAGAGAGAGTGCCCCAACGACTTGGACCCTGTGTACCAGCATCGGAGTTTCGATCTCAACAAACCGTGGAATGAACGAAGCGAAAACGGTGTAGGTGTATGAATGACGACTGTCAGCGTGCGCGCGTGTGTCATAGTCGAGAGTGGAAGAGCAAAGCGAAGTTTAGAATGGAGCCGTTCCATCGATGCTGGACCCAATGCAGCTGCAGCATCTGTTGGCGTTCGCCGCTTCGACAGCGTCGCCGCTAGACCAACTGTTCTCCGAGATGATGAAGGCGAACATGGCTGCACAGCAGGCCAAGCAGCAGCAACAAGCTCAAGCTGCTGCCGCGGCTGCGGCGGCGGCCGCCGCTGCTGCTGCTGCTGCGGTATTGCACTCTCAAAGTCCTCGTCTAATTCATCCACATACAGGAGCAACAGCGGCGTGAGCGGGAGCGGGAAGAACGCGAAAGAGCCGAAAGAGAACGTCAACAGCAGCAACAACAACAGCAGCAGCAGCAGCAGCAACAGCTACTGCGTCAATTCCAGTTCCAGGACCCGCAACTGATGGTGAGCATCGTTGTCTATTACGGTAGCGCAGACCCAAACTCGCATAATAGTACTGGCGAGAAGTGAGTGGCGAAAACAGTGCGATCAGTGATGAGACGAGATGGTGGTGCTGTTTAGCAAGCGCTCCTGGCCACCATGGCGTCCTCGTCGTCCGGCCAAACTCCGAATCCGGCCGCCGCACTGCAGCTGCTTCAACAACAGCATCATCAACAGCAACAACTGATGGCTGCGGCGGCGGCGTCGAACCAACTGCTCGCATTCCAACAACACGCGTTGGCCATGATGTCGGCCGGTGGCGCCGGCGGAGTGCTTCCTGCCGGATTGATGGCGGCGCCGCACGCCCCGTCCCAGTTGACCGCCACCTCGAGCGAGATGCTGCGTCGACTGCAGGCCGAGGGATGCTCGTTGCCGCCGAACTCGGCCGCTGCGCCCACCGACCCGGCACGGCAGCATCTCTGAGGCGCCTTGAGACCTGTTCTCGTCGTCTTTCAAGCCAACTCGTCTTCCGCTGACTCAACTCAGGAAACCCCTCCGACCTGTGTACATTCGCGCAAACCCGTGTTGCCCTGTTGTCCGTATCGTGCAACCCCTGTCGTTGTCGTCGACGACGGCCCGTTGCCCATCCTCGTCATCCCTCCCACACACACCTCTTCCCTCGACATGCTGGTACCATCTCATCTCGACGCTCTCCGCACAGCAACACAGCTGCACGCACGCACGCCACATCGGTAGTCCGTAACAATTTCACCCACACAACCGGCGCCCACTTTCGACACGACCAGGCGAAAGCTGATGAGAGGGAGGGTGCGCACGTGCGCGCGCGCGAGAGAGAGAGAGAACATGAAGATATACCTCCAAGCAACAGACTGACGAGAAGAAACGTGTGTGTGTGTGTGTGCGTGCGTACGTGTGCCTTCTGCCGCCGACACAATGAGACGACGGCAACTCCGCCACGATCACCGCCACACTCCCAGTGCTGTTGCGTCTCGTTGCCTTTACTATTCCTCATATGGTACCGGATGATGCCACCACCGCCACCTATCACACAAACACGATACAACGACGACAGAGTCAGTCGACTGACAGACACGGAGAGAGGACGGGCAGGCCAGCGCGCGCGCAATCATGAAGGTGCGGCTGCTCGGAGGCGAAAGTCGAGACGGGTGGTACACGAGAGGGTAAACAGAAAGAAAAGAAGACTGCTGGCTGGGTGTCGTGAGCGAGAAGGGAAGGCTCCTGTTTCTGGATGGCGAGCGGACTTGGAAGGGCGGGGGCGGCGGGCGAGCGGGCGGGAAGAGGACTAAAGTTGGCAGAGGCGGCGACGAGAAGGGACTGCCCCGCGAGGGGGAAGGAATTGGATTGAGCACTCGCGCGTACGCTCGACTGCTTAGCATGCTGTACGGGGGGAGGACGTGGACGCCGTAGGTGTGAGGGGGGAGAGAGACGTTCCGTGCTGAGGGAGAAGGAAGAGGAGGGGATGGAAAGTGTGCGCAGGGCGTGGCTCGCAGCGGCGCCGCCGCCACCACCGCAGCCGCCGCACACCACACTCGCACCACACACGGAGCAGGGAGACGACCGCAGCAGCTTTCCTTCGTCTTCCTCCCCCTTCCCTGTCTATCGACTTTGCTAGCCGCTCGTTCGCCGCTTCTCATCCGTCGCCGTCGCCGCCGCCACCACCGCCGCCACACTCCCATCATCATCATGTCCTAATCAATCGATCCGACGACGGGAATGCGACCGACCCCGCCACCAACTCGCCTCGTAGTTCTGGGCGGAGGAGGAGTCGGGAAGTCGGCCGTCGTCGTCCAGTTCATTCAGGTAGGCGGTCGGTCGATCGGTCGGCACGGCTACGGCCGGCGGTGGTGGCGAATCCACAAATGTTGTCGACTTGCAGAAGTACTTCCAGGAGAACTACGACCCCACGATCGAGTGAGTCCCCCAGCTTTCAGCCACAATTTCACCGATTCTCTAGGGACTCGTACACGAAACAGTGCGTCGTCGACGAACATCTGGTCCGTCTCGAAGGTGGGCGATTTCGGCTTCTTCTTCTTCGCCTTCGTTCCCATCAACCGACGCGCCACCGCACATGGATTCAGTGCTCGACACGGCCGGCCAGGAGGAGTTCTCGACGATGCGCGAGCAGTACCTTCGATCGGGCGACGGGTTCCTGGTCGTCTTCTCGGTGACCGACCGCAACAGGCATGTCTCACTGTTTGTCTGTTTGTCGGCCTGTCTGTCTGTCAACGCACCGTGATGCTGTTTTCGCTTGCTAGCAGCCGTTGCGCCATCCTCCTCCTCGTCGTCGTCGTCGTCGTTGCCTCGTTCCAGTGTGACTGTGTCTGTACGTGAGTGTGTGCACGCATTCGTACAGACCGAGATGGGCGACGGAGAAGGAGCGAGACGGACCAGCGAGAGAGGGAGAGGGAGGGGGCGCGCGCGCACAGCTCAAACATTGCATCGTCGTCGAGTCGGCGAGCGAGCGAGCGCAACCAACCAAGCAGCAAGCCGCAGCAAGCACTGCACGCACGTCGAGAGAAAGAGAGAGAGAGAGAACCCTCGCTCCTTCCACTGCAAATGTGTCACGAGCCGGAGCGTCGACTCAACTCAACACTATCATCGTCTGTTTGTTGTCGCCGCTGTTGTTGTTGCTGCTGCTGCTGCTGCCGATCGGGCGGCAGTGGCGGGCAGCAACATCAAACATGAATGAGAGAGCCAGAGAGGGAAAGAGAGGAGAGAGGAAGGATGGGTGGCCAAACAGGAAGGAAGCGGGGTTGGGGGGGGCCGGGAAAACGACGAGGACGACGGCGTGACGCCAGGCTCCCACACTCCGTGACTAAGCGATCCACCACAGCCAGTCACGCGAGCCGCAAAGAGAAAGAGGCGCAACAGAGACGAGAATGCGAGAAGGCGGAAACTTGCAGCTTCGACGAGGCGACCCGGCTGCACAAGCTGATCACGCGCGTCAAGGACCGCGACGACTTCCCCATCCTGCTGGCCGGCAACAAGATCGATCTCGGCGCACAAAGACTGGTCTGTGCGCCTGCTTGCCTCTCTGTCTGTCTGTCTGTCTGCCTCGTTTTCTTCTGCTCACCCACGTCCCTGTCCTGTGGCGCTGCATCGATGCGCGCCGCCGCCGCCGCCTCAATTAGATGGGGGTGGGGGGAGTGGCACGGTCGTAGAGGAGCCAGCGAGATTGTCTTCTACCGGCTGGGCAGCAGGAGGATGGAGATGGACGAGGGAGAGGCGCGTCTCTGCGCAAACGGGACTCGCCCCCTCTGTGTGTGCAAGGTCGCGTGAAGGTGGCGGGCAATGCGCACGCGCGCACGCACTGGATTAGGGCCATTCGTTCGTCTCCACCCTCCTCTTCCTCCTCCTCCCCCAACTCTGACTCGCCACCCGCACGCACCTACCCTCTCTCCTCCACTCACTCACGGCTCTATCCTCCAGCCGACACAAAGAAGTACGCACACATTCATTCACACTACTACCACCGCCATCGCCATCACCACAACAACAACAACGTTCGCGAACATTGTCTAGGTTGCTCGGAGCGAAACCGAGGCGCTGGCCGCTCAACTCGGTGTCGCCTACGTCGAGTGCTCGGCCAAAACGAACACGTAAGGCAATGTGAACGAAACGTGAACGTAAAACAAAAGCAGTAACGTCGACACGGCCTTCCATCAGCTCGTCCGACTCATTCGGTTCGCTCGTCGCCGACCGACCGATTGTAGCAAGATGACGACTTGCAGGCAATACGAAGCCGCCGAAAGGGGCAAAGCGCCGCCGACTCGCTCGACTGGGAAATCCACGGCAGCCGACACGCAACTGGCTCTGAAGAATGCGGTCAAGAAGAAGAGGAAAGACTGCAAGATTCAGTGAGAGGGAGAAAGAGAGAGAGAGAGAGAATGAGAGCTACTCGCTGCCGCTGCCTCGAGAAATCCGTGTCACAAACCACCGTGCGGCGGCCAACAACCAGTCGCGTTGCCGCGCGCCCTCACTTACGCACCAACCACACCACATTTGCATAAAGCTGCAACCGACCGATGGTGGCGTCAGTGCTTTGCCACGATCTGCAGAATAGTCGGCCGTCGTTGCTGCGCCGCGGGTTTTCGAACAAGTCGCCAATGGACAGGGTCTTCGGTGCGGGCAACAAGCCGTTCATCTCTCCGCTCGTCTCCATCGACGAGTTTCGACGAACAGCCGAGGCGGCCGAAATCGCTCTCTACGATGGCTTCGGCATACCGTCGCGCCGCAATCCGTACGCACGCGCCGATTTTCGCAGGCGACTTTTACGTCTCCGCTTTAGGTCGTCACATCCGACCGAGCCGTCGACGTCTTCCGCCATCCCACCGCACAGTGGTACTTTGCGTTGTCTAGCAATCGAGTGAGAACCGATCGCTAGGCATCATTTCTCCCGCCGACGAACGGCAACTGACGTCTGCTCTGACGTCCATTACTGGGATAGGCGAGGAGGATGCGTTGCGACTGCTCTCGGACACGTCGTACGCTGTTGTCTCTTGTCGAATCCCTTTTTGTCGTCTAGCATATCGCTGTTGGCTCAAGGGACCCGCGATCGGTGCTACGAATGGACTCATATGGAAACGGGCGCACCTGCACACGTGGTCGACGCGAAGCTGGTGTCAACGCTTGCGTCGCACGAGTAAGCCTCTTCGCCCGTCTCACCTCATCTCGTCCGGTTTCAGAGCTATCCGGTCGCGATACACACATATGCTGACGTCGTATTCGAATCTGCGCGAGACCAAGTCGGTGTACCGCAAGAATCTGCGCTACTTCGGCTGTCCGTCGCCGCTGAGCTCCAGTCGCGGGGCGGCGCGAACCGTGGAGCCGGACGTCCTGCTCGACGTCTATGTCGGATTCGCACAACAGGACCGGGAGAGTGTGCACCGGAGACCGAACAGCGCGTCTTCGCGAATCGTCGTTCGCGGCGACACGACGCTGCTTCGTCTCCGCCAGAGATTGATGTGCGTCGCAGACATCTCCGTCATTCCCTCCGCAAACGACCAGCAGCTGGAGCCGCCATCGCTGGAAAATGCTGTCATCAAGAAGTATCCGTCCGCTTTCATCTTCATCAACGACACCTTCTTCGTCGATCTGAGGGCGGACAACGCGGCGGATACCTCCATGTGAGTCATCATCGCCATGAAATATGACGACGAAAGCCTGTGCGACAAGCGATCTCCCGCTTGCAGAGAGATCCGCGAGTGGATGTACCGCAACAAGTGTTTTGACAAAGTTCGAGGGGTGCTTCTCGACGAGGCGACCCGGATAGGCGACCTAAACCTGAGGTGGGTCGTCGTCGTCTCGCATGTCGCCGGCGCTCTCACGCGAGCGAGCTTTCAGGCTGGGAATGCCGTACGTCTTCTGCCATGCGGCCAACTGCGAGCACGTGCTGGTGTTCTCGAACCTTCGGTACACGTCCGTCGCCGACAACGTGTCGCCGGAGTCGTACCCGATATGCACGGTGCGCAACTACGCCTCCGTGCACTGCTGTGCGTGCCACGCCGCGCTAGCAACGTGAGTCGTCGTCGTCGTCGTCGTTGTCCCGGATTCAGAGGCCGAACGGCGGCGATGGTTCGCTTGCAGGTACGTCGTGGAGGGCAGCGACCGAATGCCTTTCTATCGTGGAATGTTCTGTGAGAGGTGTCTCCGCACATTCCACTACAACGGTGACACGCCAGTCGGACAGTTTCGGGTCTACCACTACTACCAGTCAGTTGAGTTGCGATAAAGCGTTCCGGTCATTCGAGATCGCTTCTTCATTCGTGTGCGTGTTGGTGTCGTGGTGTTGTCACATCACCGATTCAATGTCGTCCTCCTCGTCCTCTTCTCTCAGCAGCTGAGCGGACACCGCCCGCACGTCCTCCTTGATCTCGTTGCGCACTTGTTCGAGCTGACTCTCCTCGAAGTAGCCGTGTCTCTCGTCGGCTTGCAGTCGTCGCGGCGGCGCGTCGCACATCCGTTCGGCGATCAAGAGCTGGATGTCGCAGAGCGAGTACCACATTTGACGAACCGACGGCAGGGTGCCTGATGATATTTATGGCGAGTGAAAACCGGGAGCCGTGCTGATGATACCCGATCGGTAGATGTAGTCGACGGGCGCCGGCTCCCCTCCGTCCTGCACTAGCGGTCTGTTTCTGTTGGTTGTGTCGAGTTTCAATCGTTTCGACTCAGGAATGATGAGATGCTCCCTTCAGGACGAATAGTTCGAGTATGTGGAAGATGCGTATGCACACCTGAACGTGACCATGACGGATTGGTAGATGCGACCCTCCGGCACGGTTCGAGGATCGTAGCCGTACCGACACCACAGACGACCCCACGGGCCCGACAGGATGTAGAAGGCGTACTTTTGCAGGATGTACCTATTCGGAAGGTTGCTCGTGTGGAAGTGCGGAGGAAATGGAGTGCGAACTTGAGCAGAACGTCGTCCAGCTTGGTTTTGTACAGAATGCCGATGCGCGACCACATCGGCCGTTCCTGGAAGAGTTCGGCCAGCAGACGGTGCGGCTCCGGGTTTTTCACCCTAACAGTTCTCGTCGCTCGAAGGTCAAGAAGGGAAGCACCTCTGGTCGGCGACTGCGATGGCGCTCGGAGAGGCCGACTTCGGGAACTCGTCGGTCGCTTGGACGATGATGTTGTAGGCCTTGCGTTCGGCTCTGTACGAGAGTCCGTGTCCGGCCTTGGCGTCCTTGCTGGCTCCCGCGTCGCAGTCCCGTTGCATGAGATGCGGACTCGGTTGGGTGTAACGGGAAAAGATGAACGGAGGGAGGAAGAGCGGTGTCGTCCC